>CAHIKZ030004482.1:1715000-1767500 GCA_903632075.3 Acanthosepion pharaonis
GTTACTATTATATCGGGAAAGTAATTAAACAAACATATAATAGAGGGATAAATTAGGGGAGAAGAGGAAATGAAGGAAAAGAAAAGGAGGATAAAATCATCATCATCTTGCGGCGTCGGCCGAGATTGAACTCACCAATAATTTGATTGGTGTAGTTCGTAATCTTGTCAAATAGCTGAATCCTTGATGCTTCGCTAGGGCTATCAAGGGTGTTTTATCGTGACACCATCACTAAATGGATGGCAACCAAGGATCAGAGAGACTCCATTCACCCTCCTAAGAGCAGGTTTGAATTCAGAGTTTTTTTCTTTCTCCTAGACAAGTTGCCATCCAAGGCTATAGAACCCAGTCTGTCCTGCTATTTACCCATTGCTGGAGGGAGAAGGAAGAGGATTCACATCTTTCCCAAGGGTGTTAGCACGTAAGTGAATGTAATGGATTCGAATGGAATTCGAACTCGGCTCTCCGATTCCCCAATCCAAGCCGCTATCCATTACTCCAACGTGCCTCCAATAAGGATAAAAAAGCAGTGAAGAAATAAATAAAAAGGAAGATGGTAAGATTAAGAAAGAAAGAAAGAAAGAAAGAAAGAAAGTAAAGTAGATAAATTTTATTTAAGAGAAAGGAATAGGAAGAATATAATAAATGGCGGGACATAATGAATTTAGAAATCGGTAATGTCGAAATCTAAATATTATATCGTCTTACTAAATGCAACGAGTAGGTCGCATCATAATATCTTCGGATATGGCCCCCTTGAAACGATCAGATTTTGATGTGATCTATTTAGCATAGCTTAGACGTGACACAATGACTGAAGTTGGGAGCTCCCAATGAGTACCATACTCAGTCGTAAAGGTTCTAACGAGACAATATTGTTAAAGTTTAAACAATGTCGAAATGTCTCGATTTTCTCCTGTTATAAACCGATTTAATCAGGAGTGTTATGTCTCGCTTTGTTCTACTCATAAATATTTCAATAACTTCCACTAACACCGAGATTCCGTATCTAAGCCCTGATAAAACGAGAATTCAGAATACTGATTATATATACCGGGTGTTGGGCACCTCGAGGCGGTGTAATGGTTAATAAGCTTGTCTCGCTAGAAAAAGAAAATTATGACTGAGTAGTGAGTTCGGTCCTCACTGGGTGCCCTGGACTTGGGGCCCTGTGCCACATTTAAGCTACACTTGGACAATATATATATATATATATATATATATATATATATATATATACCGGGTGTATCAAAAATATGTTTACAAATTTGATGGTCGAGTTTCGCCCATTAAAACAAGAACAAAAGTCCATATACAAATGAAGGATTTGCGGATATAAGTCTATATATACATATATCCGCAAATCCATCATTTCGGATTTTTCAAGTTTAAAATTTACGGTAAACGCTCTTAAATGTACAATCTAAGAGCACAATGCAAAAAATAAACTGGGGAGGCGGGGTTCCTAAACCAAAACCAGGTAAAATGTCCATATAAAAAATGTCCAATAGGTTATCATTATATTTCAGCATAGCAGCTGATAAAAAAATGTTCCAAAGGGACTTCGCATGCTTTTACACACGCATGAACCCGTCAGATCATTGACTGGCGGACCCAGTCAAATTGATCAAAAATGTCTGCTGGGTTAAGCAGTTGTTTTAGTTGGCCACACAGATAAAAACAATCAAAGGGTTTAGGTTGGGGGAACGTGCCGGCCATGGAGCCAGTCCTCCTCTACTTAGACATCTTTCATGGACTTTCACCATTGTTCTGGTGTGAGGAACGCGCCACCATTGTTTGTAAATGTATTTTTGATACATTATGTCTCTCTTTCTCTCTCTCTCTCTCTCTACATATATATATATATATATATATATAGAAAGGAGATAGTATTTGAAAAATAATATGCTCTATTGATATCAAGTAAATAGCTCATATTTCAGCATTTTGAGGCAAATAAGTATAATTATGTCAAATGAATATGTTTTCAGACTTGTGGAAATATTCCGTATAAAATATTTTAAGATAAGAATTCCTATGGTTATTAATATATGCGATTAAAACATTCGTCTTCGTTTCTTCAATACATTCTCTGCTTTTTTTATCGATCTATATATAAAAAGACGTGACTTTTGTTAGTCCGTCCGTCACGTCCTCTAAAATAGCCGTATATTTTCCGATCGAAAACAAAATTTAAGGAAAAGTACAACCATGTAAGGGGGTACAAAGAGCAATTAATTTTACTAGGGTGCCTAGCTTAGTACAATAAATTTTCATTATTTTATTGGAAAAATCATTTTTATTATTTAACAAGACACTCTCACTATTCTAAAAACAATTTAATGATTAAAATAACTTATTTCATGAAAATGCAATATTGTTTTTATAGACATTAATCAAATTACCAGTTTTCGAGAACTATAAACGAATCACAAGGACAAACGCTTCTAAAAGTTGAAATTTGGCCCCATAAACTAATATTTACGCATGGCCAGTTGTATGTTGCATGCTCAAGAGTAAGAAATTATGACTCGTTGTTAAACAGGAAAAATGAATATTCTAAAATAATACTGAAGTTATATAAAATCAAATTAAATTAAAGAAATTATTAATATAGCGTTTTGTCAAAGTATTTTTCCAAATCCATTCGTTCCTATCAAATCTTCAAGTGAAAGTTGACCTGAACTGCCTCTCGTCTAGATACTTTCGTACTAACATGGATGTTTTCCAGGGTTCCATATTTGGTCCTACGATGTTTCTAATTTTCATTAACGACCTCCCCGATGACATCAGCTCTCAACTTGGCATCATAAGGCTAATCAGTCCGACATAGTCAAAATAGCAGCTTATGTACCAAACAACCTCAAGACCGTCGTTAACTACGATACTGGTTCCGGAGAATAGGGATTGTGATCAGCCAGTTCAAAGCCAGTCATGCTTCGAGGTCATGGAAACAAAGGACGTGTGCTGGAGTAATCTGCTGATGAAACAAACCCCATTCTTTAGTTTTTCTTGATGTTTATTCTTGATAGTAATTCGTATATGCTTCATCAATTTGTCATATTACTCTAGATTGATGGTATGGCCATTTTGAAAACTGTCAATAAAAATTGTCCTTCGCATCCCCCAAAAAACTGAAGTCAATTCCTTCTCTGTAGATAAAACGACCTTTTCCTTTTTTTGGAGCTGGTGAGTAAGGGGTTTTTCCCTCGCATGGAATGTCTTTGTCTCTGACTGAATGTAATTAATCCAACACTTATCTTGAGAGGAACCGTTTAAGGAAACTAGCAGGAACCGCATCAGAAAATGTCAGCTTATCCCGTGATGTGCACAGCCTGTTGCGTTTTAGATCAGGTGTTAGAAGACGTGGCAAACACCGAGGAAAACCTTCGTCACACCAAGTTCATTGTGTAGAATATTCTCAACTTTCCCACGGGATATGCTAATAGCAAGGGTTAGTTAATTTATAGTCAATCGCCTGTCATTCATCACTATGTGATTAGCACTGTTAATGTTTACCTCGCTGATGGCTGTTACAGAACCTCCAGGCCATAGAGCATATCCATGAATTTTCCTTCCCCTCCTAAATTCAGTTGCACACTATTATGCAGCCAACATGATAGTCAGCATAAAAGTACTTGGGAGCTAAAGCCTTTTTCTGTAGGTATTTGATAACAATACGAAAATTACTCCCTTTTAAAGAGAAGTTACTTCTTGCTAATTTCGAAATCTATTTTGGACCCTCATTTATCAGTTTCCCTAGAAATAAATAAAGAAAGAAAGAAAGGGAGGAAGAAAGAAAGAAATACAGTTATTAAATGGAAAAGTTGAAATTAATGCATGCAAAATTTCACAGTTCTAGCATCACTCCTATAGAGAGCCTAGGAACATTTCAGTCCACCCTTGTACATTTTAATGACATCATTGAAATTAGAATTTCGAACTCTAATTAAGAATGAATTAACAATAAAATAAGAAGATAGATATATCCTAGACAACATATCTCAATTCGAAGATTTAATTTGACAGTGGAAGGGTTGTTTCTCTTCAGCACTCTTTCCGTTGAAGCTCTTAGTAACGTTTGTTTTAATCATCACTCTCACTCAACATTCTGTTATTCATTCACATAATCTAGTCAGAGATGTGTTCCAATAATTTTCAACTGTCTCTTTCAAATTCGAACTATAAATATTGTTTTCGTTTCTAATTTCCTTTATAATTTCTCGTTGCTTACACGAATCGTTCGTGGTTTGCGCAGCATCCTTCTGTAGAATCATAGTTTTTGCTATCTTCTGTCTTCTCTTCATCTGGGAGAAAACAGTTTCGCAAAAGCTGCCATATCAAAAAAGGAATAGTACATAGCAGTACAGCACTTTTATTTGGGGGCGGTTCTAACAAAAGTTTCTGTATCAATACTTTGCTTAGCTTTTGGAAATATTCCAATAGGCGTTCAGGTTTCAGGGTCACATTTTTATGTAAGTCTATATAATTATCTATAGTTTTTGAACCGCCTATTTCTCTTTCTCTTTCTACACAAATAAACATTTAATATCTCTCGCTTGTTGAGACTTTGTCTTAGGTCAACATAACGAAATTCTTTCAGTCACTTAAACTCTCCATTACAACTAGATTTCTTAAAAACTTAATTAGGCTACAAGAATTTCTGACATTTCGAAGTTTCGCTTTGTGTCAGCTAGCCTTTACATGGATATATATCATAAAGCGAAAGAACAATTGCTACTAATTTAGTATATGAAAATCTGGTAAATACTCTCTTTTCCCTTCTTGATAATAAAGATGTCTCACTCAAGTCATTTGTTTAACATAAGGTACATTATATACGCTCAAAATATTCCGCAGTCCTCTCTTAAGACAAGGTGATCTTCTCGAATGAAAACTATACATTTCACAAACATTGTATAACTGTTAATCATCGCAAACATCTCACGAAATTAAAACCTCAACTCCGACCTCAAGTGGAACACGTACATACAATCCATGTCTAAAAATGCAGGAAGAAAAGTCGGTTCCGTATACTGTTGTCATATTTAGGCAGGAGCTGTCCAGTCATCCCTTTCCACTCTTGATAGCGCCCAACAGATTCTCAGCATCCGTGTGGAGGACAAATTATTTTCCACACTGCAACCCGACTCTCACAGACAAAATATTGCAATTCTCTCACTGCTCTATCGCTATTTCTATGCTTAGACGAACTACATTTTCCTTAGTTCAACCAGATCCAAACATCACGGCTAGTAAGTTTCATGTCCCGCGTATTGTGGCGAACAAACCCCTGTTTCAATGGTGCGATGGAAGTCCAATCGAGCTGCTCTGTGGATGTTTTTCCGGTCACTGTAATCTTAATCTATTCAAGTCTAGTGTTAACCGTTATCTTTCGCACATATCCGTTTATACTGTGCCTTTTACTCTGCAAGACTCTACATCAAGTAGCTCCCTTGTCTCTGTAGAGAGTGAACCTCATTAATATATATATATATATATATATATATATATATATATATATATATATATATATATATATATATATATATTGTTCATTTAGGCAGCAATCCTTCATTTATGCATGTTTCATTAAAAACGACATACAAGGTACTACGCTTACATTTTATTTAATTTTTCTTGTGTTCGCACAAGAGCTTTCTTTTTGGGACACAGAGTGGGTAGAAACTGTCCAAATGTTCTATAGTACCGAGCGCTTTCGGCTATATTTTTAACCATTATCAAGGATGAATTTATTTTTCAGTCTAATTGAGTGTGTGCATTATGCTTATGCTTTGAGTGTGTTATAGAGATGTTTTATTTCACGAACAGGGCCAGCATATTGTGGCCTAGTTCGTAGTTAATATTGTTAAGAGTTGACTTTTTCTTTTTTATTATTAGGGCTTCAATTATTTGTTAATATTTTTTTGCACAAAGAAAAAGTAAAAAAAAAAAAAAAAAAAAACAGGCCAGATTTTCTAGTAACGCCCTACTTCCCGATAGTGTTCCAACACCTTTTTATTTTTGTTTGGATTTTACACCCTCTGACTTAATTTTTCCACTAGCTGGATTCAAACTGTCATTTTTCAGTGAATATCATGAAGGCTTAACTGGATTTATTGGAAACATTTTTTTTTAAACAAAATAAGTGTATAATATGTATAATTTCACTCGTACTACTGATTTGAAGAGGAAGCCGTTTTAATTTTCTCATATTAATGAACCATATAACTGTGCAAATAGCCATCATTCGATGATATAGCTGCAATATTTTGTGCATTTATGGTTGTCTCGTCAAGACTGAATTAAACATATCAGTCCGTTTTGGTTGATTCTTCAGGATCATATTTAATTTCTACATTGATATTTTTATATTATTAAAGGAAGTGCTTTCTCTCGTGTTAAAATCTTTCAAATGTATTTATATAATATCGAGCTTATTGCTTCTGAGCAAATCGTAAACAATATTTTTTCTAATACTGAGCTAACAAATCAGACAGGAGAGGGAAAGGGAGTAGAAGCAAAAAAGAAAATGAGAAAGAAGAAAGAAAATGAATAATAATAATAAATGAGGAGGAAGAGGGGGATAGAAGAAAAGGAAAATGAAGAGAAGAGAGAATGAAACGTAGAAGCAACCAGATCATGAGAAAAAAAGTTTTAAAAAAAGTAAGAAATAAAGAAAGAGGTTTGGATGCAGCTGAGTTCCCTTCCCAAATCGAACACGTAGGCCTCGACCGCCTTGATGGAAAGCGGCCGGATGGCATTACCATTTTTCCTTTTAAAATGGGGAAGTCGTTGATTTGGGATGCGGCCTGTGCGGATACATTTTCGGTCGGTAATTTGATCAGTTCCGTGGTTGAGCCGTGGACCGTCGCAGAGATGGAAAGAATAGTAAAATATTCTTCTCTTGCTGACAGATCTTTTTTTTTTGTTCCAGTGGCAGTGGAGACTTCAGGGGTTATTGGCCCTCGTTCGATGGCGTTCTTTCAGAGGATTGGCGTGAATGCGTCTCGATTAAGGGACGAACCTCGCGAAACAGAGTGGCTCTTGCAGCGTGTCTCACTGGCGATGGTTCCAGGTAATGCTTTCTCCATCATTGCGGCTGGCAGAGGTTAGAAAAAAATTGTTTATTGTCTGGAATTGTCATCAGTGGTCAACTGTACTTGTTTTGTATCAATAAGTTTAATTTAAAAAAAAAGTAAGAATAAGTAAGAGAGTAGAAGGAATAGGAGAGAGAGTATGTAGGGGAAAATGAATCGAAAGAAAAAGAGGGAGGAAAATTTGAAGAATAATAAGATGGAATGAAGAAAATGTAAAGGAAAAAGAATAAAGGCAAAACACGAACTCATCATCAATACGGATAGCATGCACTGCACAGAATCTATTCGGAAATACCTAGACTGTCAGCTGTATGTAATCTCTTCCTAAGAATAAATGATGATAAAAAAAGCCGTTGAGAGATTGAAACCTAATCGACTTGAGAAATGTCCTCGTTTGCTGAACGTTTTGGATTGACGCTACTGAATCACAAAAACTGTACGAAATTACAGAAACGCAATCACTTGAGGACTACCACAAACAGCAACAAATAAAATGGATCATCACATAATCAAGATGATGACTTTCCGCACCACTTGAAATAGAAATTTGATAGGAAACTCTCATTAATACTGGAAAGAGAAATAACAGCTTCTGGACTTGAGAAACCTGTTTGCATGTAAGATTGTTTTAAGATAACGATTTTACAAATTTCCACAGAAAGCAGTACTGGTTACGCATTCAAATAATACCAATTGTTTCCTTTCTTGGGAAACTGTTAATATTCACATTTATCAGTTGATTGAAAAGGTGATGCATAAATCAAAATCTTCATTAGAATAATCAACATATTAACACACTTAGAAATTTCGTTGGAAACAAAGAAAAAAATAATGAAGAGTTATGTATTATCAATCCTTCTATGTATCAGTAAATGTTGAACTATCATCTGACATATGAAGACGTCACTTGAGGAAAAGATGGATATAGCATTTCAGCATCAATGAAGCTTTAAGTAAAATAAGAGAAAAAGAAGGACATACTTAAAATCAGAAAAAAGGCCATTAAAATTTATAGAAAACAAAATTTTGAAATTGGGCCTGAACAATTCGACACTTCCAAGACATATTGAAGGCAAGTGGCCTAGAGAAAATGAGCAAGTAACCTACCTAACAAACTTATACAGGGTGTCCATAAAGTTCATGTGCACTTTAAAAAATTATAACTTTATTTCTATTTGCGTTAGAAATAATCTGTAAAAAATGTTATAAAGTTTAATGTACCTAGTTTTAAGTATATCTAAAATAACTAATGTGATTTCAGGCATTACTGTAAATCAGTTGGTAAATATTTTTCGTGAACTGCAAAATCGTATTACCCTTTGTATTGCTAATGATGGAGGACATGTTGAAACTTAAATAATATTTCAATAAAACCTTAAAAAACATAGATTGACTTCTTTCTAATCGTTTTACAAATTATTTCTATTGCAAATAGAAATAAAGTTATAAATTTTTAAAGTGCATATGAACTTTATGGACACGCTATATAAACGGGTGGCTCTAGATAGATCGCAAAGAATTCAAGGAGACAAACGTTGCTTAGTAATGGTAGTAGTAATATCAGATATTTCCGCAGAAGGAAATATTCGACATTCATTGAGCAAGAACCAAGTGCAGCTGTTCGTGGAAATTTAAAAAAAATATTTCTCTTAAAACAATTTTTCATGAAAATTGGTTTATGAATATGTGTGCCATAATCGCCCACGTTCGAACGAGATATCACGCAGGTGACATCATGCAGGAGATATACAGGGATGAAAAAAAAGTACTTTCAATTATTTTTAATTCGTTATAAATGAATGAAGAATTAAACATTCTGTATTAAGCATTATTATGAATATACGTTCTTAGCATTCAGGCGAGATTCCTCTTAAATATGTATTCAATTAATACTCTATGTCAGCACAAAACTATATTTAAGCATACTATTTATTTTATTTAGGGACCTCCACAAAAACGCGATACCTAAGGTTTAAAATTAATTTCTAAAAATGAAAACTCTATCTTGAAGCTTTTACTTTATTTTTTATTTCAAGTTAATAAATCCAATTTAATGTTTCCTATATGCAAAATACATTGCTGCATTTCAAAAACTAATTTAAATTGACTGGAAGTTTTTTTTTCTAATATAGCTAATTAGCTTCAATTTTTAGTCGTCTTTTATAGCAATGGAATTCTCTTGGTAAAAAATGTACCAAAAATAAATTATAGTTTCCCGAGATATTATTTGAGAAATATTAGCTGATTTAAAATATAATTAATCTGATTTGGTTGCAAATTAATGTATTTTCGCTGACTCTAACCTACCTGATATGCTACCAGCATTTTAGTGTTTTATATATCAATGTGCCTATATTTTTCCATTTTCAGACAGAATACGGAAAAGCAAAGCATTGAGATAAATATTTCAGAATATAATAATTCGAGGCATTGCGAGTAAAAAAAGGTCTCTATACACATATATAATTTTTTGCTTTTTTCTGCTAGAAATAAGGTCGTTTAAATTTACATTATTTCTTTTCTCGCCATTTTGGGGTAGGTTTGTACAAAAACGAAAGAAGACCATTTTGTTTTATAAAATATATCCAGGAGTATTATATTTCAGGTTGTTGGAATGAGGAAAAACAAATGAAAATAAAAGACAATTGTATTTTAACACAAAATAAAATAAAAATTTATTCATTTACTGTCTGAGAACAGCACAGATCGTTTGGACATAAACCATGAGTTCCACGGGCATGTCAGCTTGTCAGCAAGTTGAATTCAGAAGTGCCGCGCTCACACTAGCGGACAAGGGAAGTAACTCAATTGTATTTTGACTTATCGTCTTTTATAGGGAGAATAAGTTCGCATCTAGTAACAAGGAGGAAGCCCAGTAATGCAATAGTTGACTACGGCAGGCCTACTAGATTTGATTAGAAGATGGGTTCGCATTGCACACAAACTATATGAAAAAATCGAGTTTATAAAAAAAAATAGGGGGCGCACTATACATAAACAAGCTTATACATGAGTGTATACAATATATCATTTGTATTATGTTCTATCCCAATTATTTCAATTTAGCCTTTTCTTCAAATGTAATACGATGAATTGTTCTCCAAGTGTATTAAATTCTCTGTAAGGATCGTGTAAAGTAACGGATAATATCAGATGATCTCATAAATGAAGAAAAAGATAGCCTTAATAAAACAATGTTTCCATTGTTTTCGCACGACTCTGACAGGAAAGTCATTGATAGGACGCCTCATATTTTACATTCGGTAAACACAGACGGTGTTGGTTTTCAGAAGAATTACTTCCAGTAAATCGAGATGTGTAGTTGAGAATTTACGAGAGAACCTAAAGCCGTTTTATACACGGGTTTACTGCAAAAGCAGGGTTTGTAGTGTAGGAAAACGAACTTAAGGTCGAAGAATTACCTTTAATGTATTGTCTCTAAATTGTATGTGTCAAAGAATTTCATATATTTGATTGTTCTATTGTGCCAACATGAATTTCTGATATTGTTTGAAATCGAAGCAAGGATAGAAGATACGGAAGAAATAAAGGCAGCAGAACCGAAAGTAAATACAGAAAAAAAAAAAATTTGAAAGAAAGGAAGAGATAAAAGTAAACGCATGATTTCCAAAGTGAACGCAAATGAAATAGCATTAATGGTAAAGAACAGAAGTAACTAACAATAACAATTGATCAAAAGAAAATGAAAAGAACGGCAACATGGAGAAAGCTACAAAAAATGATTTAACAAGTAGGAAGAAAGGAAAATTCGAAGAGAATTCTGAGAGGAAATGGTTGCATATGAGAAGCAAAAGTAATACAAAATGTACAGAAGAATGAAAGAAAAATTAAGGATGGAAAAAAGACTAATTTCCCCAAAAGAAGTTTGGTATTTTGAATACAGTAAACCGGTAAAATGGAAAAAGAATAAAAATAAGTAGAAACTAGTAGAGAAAACATTTCATGTAAATAAAACAATTTGGATTTAAAGAAATATTTGAACGAATACGCACACACACACGCGCACATGCATACACATGCACAAACACATATATAGGTACGTATTTTGATATGTGTGTATAAGTATTTGCGTATATTCTTACAAATAAAATATAGCTTTATAAAACTTTAGTTTTAGAACAAAATTGGAAATAATATACAAGGATATTGTAAAGTTCTCAGTTACACCATGTCAAAGCCTTAAAGAAATTATTAATATAGCGTTTTTTTCCAGGGTTCCGTATTTGGTTCTACGATGTTTTTAATTTTCGATAATGACCTTCCTGATGATATCAGCACTCAACTTGACATTTACGCTGACGAAATTAACATTTAATCCTGCCTCGATGGTAAGGCTAATCAGTTGGACAAGGTCGAAATATGCAATTCTGATGTTTGTTCATCAGATTAAATTTTGTGGAGTGTCTAGGGTTGAGATTTCGCATCTTCGCAAGGAATAATTAAAACCAGTTTGTAAAATTATGAATATATCTGATGTAATGAATTTGCATACACCTATCTTTCCCCTCACAGTAATAGGATTGGCTGGTGTCAGCCATAAATACAGACTGATGTAGAGGTATTGACGACGTCTATTGATTACACCTATTGCCTACCACTACGACGAGTTACCAGTCCATTACGGTTACCTGCTAGATTGTCCTACTCGGTTACTGTAGTCAACAACCACTTTGCTACTTCGAACAAATATATCCCTTTCTGGGAAGTATCAGTTGGACCTCATCCTCGTCACCAACTGATATGTTCCGGAAAGGGATATATTTGTTCGAGGTAAGTGGCTGTTGACTAATGTAACCGGGTAGGACAATCTAGCAGGTAAGCGTAATGGACTGGTCCTCGTCGTAGTGGTAAGCAATAGGCGAAGTCACTATAGGCGTCGTCCTGTAGCTCCACATCAGTCTGTATTTATGGCTGACACCAGACAATCATATTACTGTGAGGAGAAACCCAGTTGTATGCATATTCATTACATCAATATATAAATATATGTTTATTTTTTTTTTTAAATGTTAGACTTTTTTTATCGAGATATTGTAAAATGTGGATTTAACGATGACTTTTTTCTACCTACCATTGTCTGTTCACATCTTTCCATCTATTTTCGCCACTGGTATGACGATAAACTACTTCCAGCAGCAAGGTCACAGATGGGGATGTTTTGAGGAGTGAGGAAAAATGTTTTTTTATGTTTTTTTTTAAAGCTCCATCCTAACCTGGGATGGTAGCACCTGTTAGGGGGTCAAGCTATGGACAAATAGACAACCTAAAAACAGGGGCCAAAAACTGTAAGTATAGATTTTTAAAAACATAAATTACCAGCAAAAGATTTTTGTAAAAAAGAAAAAAAAAACAGATACTCCAGCTACCAAGAAAATTAAATTAGAGCATTAAATGACCCATAAGGAGTTTATATGTAGTTAAACAAAAAACAAAAACAAAAAACAAACAAATCTATCTATCTATCTATCTATCTATCTATCTATCTATGTCTCAAGAGGGGTAGATAGAGAATGAGAGTAAGAAAGATAAACAGATAGAGAGAGTGAGAGCTAGAGTGAGAAAGAGAGACAGACAGTGAAAGAAAGAAGTGCAGTTTCTTAAGAGAATTATTGACACGTTTAGAGCAGTTCAAGATATCAGGATTTAAATAGTTTTGGAAAGGCCCGAATTCATTTCTCCATGAGCTGTGTACCATTTATATGTCATCCCTACGTAATATAATTTTCTATTTCAAATGATTGACACAAGCCCCTAGAGTGTGGAAGCGAAGTGGAGAGTGACAAGAATTTAGGACTATCCTGTACATTCGAAGCAATGCGTTGTAACAGAAACATCAAGACACTTCATACTTGCGTATCCAGTAACCAACTCTATCAACCCAGGAAGTAATCATATTGCAACGCCTTGACAAGAAATCCAATTAATAAATCAACACTATATATACAAATAAATACTAAGTAATTATGAAATAGTAATTAAATATATATATATATATATATATATATATATATATATATATATATATATATATATATATATATATATATATATATATATATATATATAGAGAGAGAGAGAGAGAGAGAGAGGGAGAGGCACCCACACATATATATATATTTATCTATCTATCTATCTATCTATATATATATATATATATCAGGAAATAAAAGTATAAAATTTTATATTACAAGACATATTAAAAGTATTAAATAATAAATAAAAAAAAAAAAACTCAACAACAAGGGGAGGAGCAACCGGTTTCGCTCCCGCTCGTCAGGCTTGCGAAACCGGTTGCTTCCCCCACCTTGTTGTTGAGATTTTTTTTTTTTTTTATTATTTAATACTTTTTAATATGTCTTGTAATATTAAATTTTATACTTTTTTTATTTCGATCATTAAATTAAAACCTACAAAATATCTTTTAAATATATATATATATATATATATATATAGACATTTATATCTATATCTCTCTCTCTCTCTCTATATATATATATAAAATATATATATATATATATATATATATATATATAGGTTTACATGGCTCTTTCGGTTTATATTAGGTTTGCTCTACTTTTGTATTGAGCACTTTACATAGATACGTTTACTCGTTTTGGACTTTTTTTTTTTTTTTCTTTGACCTCTGGGCTTGAACTCTGGACGATTGTTTTCGCCTCAATTTCATGTTCTCAGTTCATCTTTTTTTATTCCTCATTTTTCCTCGGGTACATATATATATATATATATATATATATATATATATATATATATGTATGTATGTATGTATGTATGTGTGCGTGTGTGTGTAGTTTTATATGGGGGGAGAAACAGGAAAGGAAAGAGGAAGCAACACAAATGAGATCATAAAAATGAGAAAATCGAGAGAAAAGACGAAATTAAACGGATAGAAGTTAACGAGGGATAATAAAACACTCTAGAAGAAAGAAATTATGCTTTAAAATAAAACAATCAGAAAATACAAAGGGAACCTTATATTGCGGCTAAAACTGATACAGACGGATTTGATTTTCCTCTTTTATCCACGATAAAAGTCCAAAAAACAATTTCTCCATCTTATACACTTACGATTCTGGAATTAGCTTAAGAATGGATCTATTACAGGCAGTATTGAAGATCACCTATCAACTGACATGTTATTGAGAATCATTGACCTTCTCTCTTTCAACACCGAATTGAAAAAGAATCATTGCGTTTTCTGTCGTTATTCATTTTTCTTCTTTGTTTGATTAATAATCTCGTATTTATCTCACTAACGTATAGTCTTATTTCTTTATTTCACATATCTTTACGATTCTTTGACTTTTTTTATTCATTTTCTGACCATTGATACCTTTCTTCGAAGACCAATCTCTCAAATATATAGGTTTTGTTTTATAGACCATCATCACGTCAACAGGCTTTTCATTTTTTTCTTTACTTAATGATTTTCCGTTGTTTTCTTCTCTTTGTGATTCTTGCTTTAATTATTTCTCTAAAGTTTCTGCTTTAATTCTCTCTTTACGGCCTTCGTCCTACATATTTAGTTCTATAACAATTTTCGCAGCATCAATGTTTTAGCAAGATATTAACTTTGTTGGTGTTTTTCAGCCAAATTCAATTATAATCCAAAAAATAATCTGCAAAATTATTGGTCCTGATCTGGCAACTCAGTTTTCAGTCACATTCTCTCCCCCGTAAGCTTGCCTCCCTGTGCCTTTTTCATAAAATACTCTCATAGTAATTCTTCAGATGAGCTCTTCGCTCTGGTACCAAGACTTTTTTTGAATTTTAACGCATTACTAGACTGTCGTAGAGATCACATCAAATTACAGTTGAGTTGGCTATAGGTAATTGTAAATCCTATGCTAACAGTTTCTTTTCTCGCACTTCTCCGCTGTGGAACACTCTTCCTGATAAATCCTTTTCTCTTTCTACTCATCATTAATGTTTCTGTTTCTAATTCATCCACATCATGTAACCCTTTGTGTCTTTATGGGTTTACTACCTTGCATGGGGTGATACCGATTCATATACATATATATATATATATATATATATATATATATATATATATATATATATATATATATATATATATATGTGTGTGTGTGTGTGTGTATGTATGTGTGTGTGTGCGTGCGTGTGTGTCTGCATGTGTGTGTATGTATGTACATATTATTATATATCATTTTAAATAACTATACACGGATAATACAATTTGTAAGTAAAGGTATATTTGAACAAAGACATCCGTGTTGGTCAAAAATAATCAGTCAGTTTTTTGGTTTATATATATATATATATATATATATATATATATATATGTTTGTGTGTGTGTGTATGTGTGTATATATATATATATATATATATATATATATATATATGCGTATATATATGTGCATGTTTGAATACATGCATGTATGTATGTGCGTGTGTATGTGTGTTTGTGTACTTTAAAAGAAACCAACAAGACGCAAAATACGTAATATATTTATTAAAATAATCGTGGATTGATGTCCTTATTTTTTTTTGCATTTTCTTTTGTTTGACTGTTAAACAAAGCCTGGGACTATTTCGAAAATATTAATCCTGTCAACTTTAATTTCCAAAAATTTAAATGCAATGTCAATCGCTATACACTGGAATCCTAATTACTCTTTCCCCTTCTCGCTCATTATTAATGCTTCTGTTCCTAATTCATTCACACCCTGTAATCCCTTGTCTCATCGTGGCTTCATTGATTCCGATTAAATAAAAACAGTCTTTGTATTTCTTTTATTTTTAAAGCTTTATTTCTTCTTTAGCCTCACGTTGCGATTCGCTTTGATCACATTTTTCCGTTTCATGTCTTTTGATCTGGACTTTGTTCACAGCCAATCGTCTTTGGGTTTGTTTTTTTTAGCGTGTAACTAATCTCTTTATAACAGAAATAATGTTTGATTTTATTCGTTAAACATTTCCATAATCATTATTTTCCAATTTCACAGTTACAGCTTTGGAGAGGTTACACAAACTAATTCAACGTAAAAAAAAAGCAAAAACAATTCTCTCAAAGTTTAAGAATATTCTAGTTATCTTCTGATTAAATATAATGTTCAATATAATCTATGTTATTTCGACGAGGTAGATTTTCATTTAAAAAAGGTGAAACTTTTAATTCCGAATTTTCAGAAAGAGATAATCTCTTAACGCTAAACACTAATGTCATTCATTATGAGACTATAGAGGTGTGTGTTATACCAGGCAGTTACACCTGAAATGCCTCATCTCATCGCTGTGTTACTAACAATGGTGTGCTCTATGAAGCCGACTCTCGTCTTCGATGATGACGTGAATGATTGATGGTTCTATAGCCAACACCATTACGCCCGGCGAGTTGTCTCTGATACCGTCCGGAAGGGCGCCTTGATGTACGTTTCGGGGACTTCTGAAAGAGGTCCCTGATGCACAGATTCATCGATCCAGGAAGAGCTAACATACGATCTCAATGTCTGGCGCCATACTGTTTCTTTGTGGGTGGGGATCATGAAGGACTCGGTAAAGCTACATTTACAGGCAAGAAGCAGAGGAATCAATATCAGGCTTTTATTTACACTTCAGCTTTGTCTGCCATACATGCAGAAGAAGCTGCCCTGCAATATCGGAATAGTAAGAACACCAGACGCAAAAGTCCTGAGACAGGGCGCTATCAAAATCTCGTAACATAAAAGGACACCTTCTATATGTCTATGTAAGTACGACACTGAAATCCGAAGAAACATTAGGATAACAAAAGAGGCTATCCAAAAGCTAAGCAAAGTATTAAGAAACATAAAAATTTCGTTAAAAACAAAGACTCGAGTATGGAATTGTTACGTATTATCAGCCATCCTATACGACAGTGAATGCTGGACAATCTCCTTTCAGATAAACAAGAGACCTGATGCGACAGAAATGTGGTCATACAAAAGAATGTTGGGAATATCATAAATCGAACATATAAGCAATGATAAAGATTTAGGGAAAATAGAAAAACAAAAAAGGAAACTTATACTTGACATCATTAAGAAACAATTGAAGATTCTACGGCACATAAGTGGGGAAAAATACTTGGGAAATGTAATATACACAGGAACGATTGAAGCCATAGGTGAAAAGGAAAACAACCCATAACATACCTAGCGACCTTGAGTAAATGGATGGAGGAGGAAGGATTAGAAAAGTTAATAAAACGTTATGTATTAAGAGAGCTACAGGAGACTGGAAAGTTTTGAGAGACATGGCCAAAAATGTCCTGCATTTACACAGCAGACAAAACGGGAAATATGATTTTTTGCTGTGCCTTTAAAACCCAATAATTTTAAAAATAGGTTACTCCAAAATTCGCTTGAAGAAGAAATGGAACTAATGTCTTTACTTTAATTACAAAATTAAATTCGAAGCATTTAGCTTCCATTTTTGAAAGATGGTTAGAACTGTGTAGGGAAAAAATATTTTATATCAATTAATATATATATTTGGCTGGACTGATGTTAGTTTTTAACCAAATATTTTAGCTCTATCTCTGATATTGAGCGCTTTCTAATAAGTACCGCGCATATAATATCTAAATAATTATATATATATATATATATATATATAGACACTTTTCACATATATATATATATATATATATATATATATATATATATATATATATATATATATATATATATATATATATATATATATATATATATATATATATATATATATATATATATATATAAAATATAGTAATTCATCGAACCTATAATAATCCCAAACAGAATGTAAAAAGCACTGGACGACCGTTTTGTCCTGTCTGGCACTCATCAGCAGTGCACAGCCACTACGGATAATCGAACTCGGAGCCTTTGGATATAACGCAAACGTCATACTAAAGTGTACCGCAGGCCTCGCGAAGAAGGCACAGACTATACTTGATATAGCGTAACTACTCACTCATTTCAGCAGCGATACTAATCTAAGTATACGGATAACTTCTGCCCAAAGAGCCACTACTGCTTTTATATATATATATATATATATATATATATATATATATATATATATATATATATATATATATATATATATATATATATATATATATATATTCTTTTCTGCAGACGTCTAAAACCTTTCCATTAAAGAGAGCCCGTTCCACTCAGTCACTACCCGAAGTGAATAACAATATTTTCGTATGTTCATACGATAGGGCATCGGTTGAATTTTTAACGGTATCATCTGCTGGATTACGGGTAAATATAAAATTAGAACATTAATCTTTTTGTAGCTAGAAGACAATTCATATGTCCAATAAATAATCTCATATGTACAAAACATTGCCAATATTGTGTGCAGTTAATTCGTTCCAAGCCTGTTGATGGCTATCATAAATTTCTCTAAATTCTTTTCAATTTATATAATTATTGGAATTATTATCTATTTTTCTCAAAATGGCGACCTCTTCGTTAAAAGCAGACATCAATATACGAAAAAAAGCTGAAGTTAACAGAAACTATCATCATTAGCTTGGTCCATTGAGAATAAAGGTGCTGCCTTCTTAATATTTTATCACTGTGTATAGCCTTAAAAAAAGTCATTATAATTTCTAGAGTTATTCGGGCTACTAAATACATCCGTTGATTTGATTTTCTTCTGGCAACAATGCTTCGCTTTTTGTGCAAAACAAAATAAAAGAGGAGCACGTATTTCCTTCAGTTTGATATCAGATATGGGCGACAAATGGATCAACTAAAATATGGTGGTATTAACAAAGCAGAAAATCAATTGATCTGTGCCGTTTGAACAGCACTTGTATGAAGATCAAAGCAATGAGAGTGATCTTTACACCTTTAATAATGAATATTCTGGAATATTTACTTTATGATGCATATGAGCTTCCGACAATGTATATATATATCACTATATATATATATATATATATATATATATATATATATATATATATATATATATATATATATATATGTGTGTGTGTGTGTGTGTGTGTGTGTGTGTGTGTGTCTGTGTCTTTGTGAGTGTGTGTGTGTGTGTGTGTGTGTGTGTGTGTGTGTGTGTGTGTGTGTGTGTGTGTGTGTGTGTGTGTGTGTGGTGCTAGGGTCCACCCTTTTTCATACAAGTGGACTCGCCCAGTGTGTACTTGCACTGCTGCCGGTGAATACCGAGAGAGCGATACAGTGAGAGAGTGAGAGTGTGAGTTAACCGCTTTGTAGGTGTCACAGTTGCGAGCACGTAGACTCAGAAGGAAGTCCTACTTCGATACTGAATTTCCCAGACTTTATATATATTATTATTGCTACTAACCGCATTTCTGGATCTACTAACCCTATTACCAATTGTCTTATTACGTCAATACATTTATTTGCTATATTTCATTCCTGCGTTTGTCATTCATTTGAGATCGGATTTCATCCCTGAATCCACAACATGTAGAAAGAACGTTTTCCTTTGAGTTTTTGCTTATATCACTGAATGTAACAGACAATGAAAGAGAGTTTCATATTTTTAAATCTGCTTTTCATGGTTTAATAACAAACGCTTTATATTAGATGGAAATCTGTGAACAAATAAATTAATTTCTATTAAAGTTGTGTTTTTTTTTTAAATTTATCCTTCCTCTTCCTTCCTAGTTAAAAGTCGTCAGTAAATAGATCGAATATATATTTTGATTATTTTGGCAGATGATAACAATATTTTATACCTATTTTGAATATATATTATAATTATCTTTAAAAAAATATGATTCATTCGCTACATAATAGTTCTCATGTTTCAAAAATGAGAGCCGAAAACCTCAATATAATGATTAAAATTTGAGTTCAAGTATCATCTTCAAGCGAAAATTTAAGAATAACCAATCTTGAAATTTACGCATCTTTATAAGCATGTTCATTCGCAAAATTAATTATTTTGAATATATATATATATATATAACTGTTTAAAATGTCCGTGTTGAAGCCCCTATAATCTTGTACGTCTCGTACTTTCATCAGTTTTGATCAACCAGGAGATGTTTTCAACTATGCTCATCCCATCAAGCTAAATATTTCATTCATATTATACAAGTATCCATTTAAACTAGGTATATGTATACATTCCTCAGACCTCTACAGATAGTTATTGTTGTTTAATAAACAAAATAATTTGCATATCAGCTAGTTTCTAAAACATTTTTTTTGGTATCGTAAGGAATGAGCCAGCTGAGGATCTTCCACTAGACCAGAACCGTATTCATCGGTGAATATAGCTGACTTAAACAATGAAAGACCACATCAATCCACAAACGGAAATGTTTCAAATATTTCCTAATATATCCATATTCGTGTGTATGTTATAGTATTATAGTCATTCTCAATCGTCATCAAATTTTTCCTTCAAAAGAAATGTACTACTTGAAAATGCACTATATATATAGAATATAGGCTATTAACATAATGATTATTCCGAGCACCATATCTTAACGATGTGCTCCTCGACAGGACGAATAAAATTGGAACAGGGAACGCTCATAAGAGAGAGAGAGAGAGAGAGAGAGAGAGAAAGAGGGGAAAATAATTTGAATATAGAGCCAATATATTGGAGAATTCTTCCACGATGTTTAATGTAAATTCGCATTACACAAAAACATGGAGGGATATGAAATATTAAATAAGACTGAATAGCACTGAACAAAGTTAAAACTGACAAACCTGAAGGCACGGTTACAAGAAATGCTGTCAGTATTAGACGAGTGATAATATATGAAATACACAATAGTGGTGAGATACTGGAAGAACTACCTAACCTATTTTCATGGCGCTTTGTAAGAATCCAAGTAGAAATAGATGCTAGGTCCATCGAATTAACAACTTAATGCGCCACATAAATATACACGTCATCACAAATGTGTTGAATACAGAGCTGAGCATAGAGGGAAATACGACAGATCAGTGTGTCTTCGTTAAAGTCACTGAAAATTAAATGCAATCTTTATGCAGTTAGAGCGATGTGCGAAAATACAGAAATGCCAAAACATATATTATATAGAGGAGACAATAGCATTTTACAATCTCTATCTATAAAAGGCAACGTGTGTGTGTGTGTGTGTGTGTGTGTGTGTGTGTGTGTGTGTGTGTGTGTGTGTGTGTAACGATTACCAGGCCGCAATTTTCGACGGATTTTCACCAAAATTTACATGCACATACTCCAAGTCAGCGAGAAGGCCAAGTCCCATCGATAGTGGAAATAATCGATTTTTTCATGCTTCTATGGCAGTTTTCATGTAGTTTGCAGCCATTTTCTACTGGCCAGAGTGAGAGCCTATAGCTGGCTGCCACGAATAGGCAGGAAGATTCTATTGGCCAGCGTGTGAGCCAACAGCTGACTGACACGAATTTTAACTAGCATGTTAGCATGCAAAAAAAATCGATAGCTGCATTCGTCACAAGTGGGAAAAATTTAAATCTGAATGGCACTTTAATCCAATTGGCTCATTCGCTTGCTTAAACTCAACTTTGTTTGATTCTGATTACGCAGAACTGGGTTGAGTGTGAAAAAGTATTTGTTGTTAACATTCTTTTTTCATTCGGTTTTTCCATTTACGAGTCCTTTTTTTAAAGCTGATCGTTTTGTGTTCATTTTGTTTAGTTCTTTTTTCGTAACAGATTTAATGTTTAGTATAGAGCTTAGAAAAAATTCGCAGTGTGAGATAGGCAAGAAGGAAGGCATGTAGCAACATCAGCACGGCAAAGGGCACTCGTTTAAAGGCAAGGAAGGGCAAAAATATTTTAAGTCAAGTGATAGCAGTTGCTGTATGAGTCGTATGATTTTTGAATCAAGTACGGGCAACGCCGGGCCATGCTGCTAGTATAGGATAAACCTATCTTTGTAGAGTCTTAATAAACCTTGATTTATTTGAGAAAATGTTTGGATGATGCACTGCCTTTACTAGGATGAAACTGACTACATGCAGATGGAAATAAATTAGGCTAATGCACAAAGTATAAAGGGCCGTAAGACAAAGATGCATCATCTCAGCGGACTTATTTAAATTATACACTCAGGCTACCTTAGAAGAGCTGGAGGTTCTACCGGGTTGTAGGTGAGAACAACCACGAAAGCATAAGATAGCAGAGGGCAGGGTATTGATGACAGATACAGAAAAAAAAACTACAGTTTATTCAAGACAGCTATTATATCCAAGAAGACAATTTATGACCGTTAGCACGAAGGAGAGTACAAGATGTAAACTGTAAATGCCAGCATAAAACAAGTACAAAGTTTACACTAATATGCAAGTGTTAAAACAGAAATCCAAAGGTAGACAGCAATAGCGAATCATGCCTTCACGAAATTAAGCAAGACATCAAGAAACAGGAATATTTCATTGCAAACAAAGATAATAGCGCTGGAATGTTATGTTATATCCGTCCCCCAATATGGTAGTGGAAATTGGATGAAGAAAAAATTTGATGCAACCGAGATATAAAGAAGAATACTTTGAATAACATATACGTTTTAATGAAACTGGACACAGAAAAGGAACTTAAGATTAGTATCAGAAAGAAAGTTGGAATTTCTAGGACACAGCATGAGAAAAATAGGGTTTAGATATTTTAACACACACACGAGATATGATGGGCAATTGAAACAGGGGAAAACATCGTGTAAATGTAACAAGTACACGTGAATGGACGGTTAAATTGAGAAAATAAGGAAACAATTAATCTTTAGTGTTCCAAAGGATAAGCAATTGTGGAGAGCCATGATCTGCCAAACCTCGAATGGAGACGGCACATAGATACAATCTAGAATATGCATTTGATATGCGTATCTCTGAAATGTTAATCTTTCTATGCCAATTCTGATTAAATATTCGAACTGATTTTACTTGATTGAGTTTACCTTAGTATCATATGGTAGGGTACCAGAAAAGAATTGTTGTCCAGTGTCTTCGGAGATAATTTATAGTATTTTTTTTTTTTTTTTACATATGAGAATATTAATATATTCAATTTAATAAATTTTGTCAGCAGATATTCTAGCAAACAAATCTTATTAAAAAAATAAACATCATATGAATATTCGACATGTAAATGCATTTTTATATATGCAAATAACTTTATCGTAAATATGGATGTTGCAGATGTGGAAACTAGTCATATTGTGAATTAAATTTAAGCTTTCGGCTTATATGCGTCATCGTCAGAGATAAAAGAATGGTAGGAGAAAGAAATAAAATCAGATGTATTTTAAATTTCGCATTATATTAAATGTGTAGTGTTTTTTTTTTTTTTTTTTTTTTCGAAAGCAAAATCTAGTCCAGTAAATGATGTCAACGATGTGTAAGGTCAACATGCAACGACAATCAGTTATATTTTTGACGCATTCAAAAAAAAAAATCATATGAAATAGTTATTTTTATTTATAGGGTTTGCAGCAATAAAGATTAGTAAAGTCATTTGTGGAGCAATTGTATTATTGAATTGTTTTATACATAAGACTTCTAATATTATTATGGTTTTATGATGCTTTTTAATGTATTGTCTGACTGCTATTTATTCAGATAAATGGCATGTTAGCCATTTATATTTTATCGTCAATACATTTATTTATGCCTATATTTCAAATATATATATATACTTATATACATATATATATATATATATATATATATATATATATATATATATATATATGTGTGAAAAATGTATATAAATATAAATAAATATATATATGTATAATTATTTATATCTTATATTCGCGGTACTTATTAGAAAGAGCTCAATACCAGAGATAGAGCTAACATATTTGGTTGGATAGATGTGAGTTTGTGACCCTGGGTTTCAAGCTTTAGCGATCGTCAGACAATCGTATATCCAACCAAATATATATATATATATATATATATATATATATATAAAGAGAGAGAGAGAGAGAGAGAGAGAGATAACATACACTGGTGGCAGTGGGTTGAAGTAGTACCTTTGTTACTCGGCTGCTCTTATTAAAATGGACGGTTTACACTGGTGTGGCACCTTGCATTATTAGAAATATTCATAGAAATATGAATTAATTTTTTTTTTTTACTCGGTTTATTAACCAGTTGTTAGTTTTTTTTCTTAGACGAAGAATAATTGAGTTGAAAATAATTCACTAAGTTGTACTTAGACGATCCTAAAAGAAAAAGAAAAGAGAGGAAGAGAAATACAAATTATTAGCGAAAACAGGTATCAGAAAGGTATTTAGGCCAACATCTTGACCGATTTTCGAGAGACAATGGAAAAATGTTATTTAGAAGGGAAAGTCATTTAGAGGGAGAAAGGATAAGCGTATAGGCGATTGATAAAAAAAATGTGGGTCGGAGCACATGACCGACTTTTGCGTAGAGAGACTCATTATCAATTTGGAGAAAGGGAATTTTTTAGAATAATGGGAACGAAATTTTAATCGGAGGAAAGGTGTCTTTTGGGATGAGTGGGTGACCGCTGGAATTGTATACAGGTTCTGACCTGTTAAGGATCAGACTCCCACGATGATGAAGCGAAGACATTTTCAATTCAGATAATTAGGATTTTTGTCTATCGGGTCTGAACAAATACAAAGGGGTGAAAAAGACAATTGCTTTTGGCTCACACAGGACGCCAAAAAGGCGGAAACAATCCTCCCTGAAGTCATATCTAATTAGCGGCGGCTGTTTTGACAGAACCCAGGTGAGAAAAAGCCAAGATTATCATTTTTCGTACGTGAAAAAAAGGCCAAGTTAGATTTTGTTTTTTTTAACAAGAACGGTATAAGCCACGCCCGTCACATATGTGCGGGAGGCGCCCAACCACAATCTCATTAGCCGAAAGCGGTCACGTGATGTGCGGAAAGAGGAGGGAGAATGCTCGATCAAGAACCATTGGTCGAAAACGGTCACGTGGCATGCGGGAAGGAGGAGGAGGAACGCTCGATCAGGAACCATTGGTCGAAAACGGTCACCTAACATACGAGAGACCGGGAGAGATGGGTGGCGTCCTCCCTCCCCCGGAGGCACTGTGAGGAAGTAGGGTGAAAATAATAGCGATAATGGGAAAACAGAAATAATGCGGCTATTGGAATTATCGAGAAACCCCTGACGCCGGCAAACCCACCCCGGTTTGTTGCGGCGTCAATAAAAGCAGGACCCCAGTCGACAGAAATCAGTTGCAGCTGGACCGCGGGCAGGGAAAGAGCCTGAACGCGGCATCAGGCCCGGTTCACTCGTCCCTTTGCGGGCAAGAGAATCCTCAGACAAGAAATCCTTCCACCCAAGTCGAAGACAAGAGAACTTCCAGCCCAAGCAGACGAAGAAGAAGATTGCTCGAAGGACGCAAAGAAGTTGTGGCAGAGTTGCGGCTGAGTTGCGGGTTAGAAGACCAGAACAGTTGGAACGCGGGCATCGGGTCCGGTTCATTCCTCCCTTGCGGCAAGAGAATCCTAAGACAAGAAATCCTTCCACCCAAGAAGAAGAAGAAGAAGATTGCTCGAAAGCCGCAGAGAAGTTGCAGCCGAGTCAAAGACAGGCCGAAGAGTTGCAGGCCAGACAAGAAGTAAAAGTTACCCAGACCAAACAAGCAAATCAGTTCCACCTCAGTCGACAGAAAAGAGTTGCTGGACGGAAGAAGAAGAAGTTGAAATCAAGCCAAGCCCGAGATCAGAATTCGACCAAACCAGATCGAAGTGAAGAAATACAACTCAAGCCGAAGAGAAGAATCAGCTGCAGAACGACTGATAGAGATTAGCCCCAGTGTCGAACTAAACCACACTCAGACATACACAATTCTAAAGAGTAGACAACTCGAAATCTTTTGTTGTATGATAGAAGCTTGGTGCCATAGTCCACAAAGCGGGTCGGGAAATAAGAACAATTTTTATGTAACGGACATTAGATATAAAAGGTTGTTACCCTTTTTTTTATCAGTAATTTTTTGTCTCGTGAGTTTTTTTTTCTTTTACTTGTGTTTTGCCACCCCCGTCGGACTCAACTTGCATACGGCCCAATCCCTGCTGGTCCCGTCTGTCTAAGATCTAAACACAGCGTGGGTAGACAGACCGGAGATCAGTACAGTTGCTTTAGCAACCAGGTATTGGAAGCGGGTTGGAAAAGGCGAGGCTGGTGATCATCTAACCAAGGGGTTGGAACGGCACACTTGGAACAGCGAAGAGGGACCAGGAGGAGCGACGTCACAGTTAGCGCCGTAACCAAAGGATTCGACCCTGGGCCAGGTGTGTACCCGTCACATATGGTGCCGTGACCAACGGATCAACCCTGAGACAACCACGTCACATCACATCGATCGACCGCCGTTGCTGAAAATTCAAACAGGACTCAAAACGACCCGGGACCAAAAAGAACAGAATCGTCTGTAAGGTAGGACACCTTATTTTATTTCCCAACCTCGATTGTTGCTGCATAGATTGTCTTTCACTGTAGATATGTCAGACTATGATTCAGATAGGGCAGTGGGGGGTGAAGAGGAAGTAAGGCAGGGGTTGTCAGTGGATTTAAGGAAGCTGTTAGGTGGACCGAGGGTCCCAGTATTTGATGGCAGCGGGAAAGAGTTTAAAAACTGGCTGGCAATCCTTGAGAAGAGCCGAATCATCTACGAGCTTTCGGACCAAGAAACCCTGTATTTGGCATACGATGCCACAAAGGGAAAAGCGTCTGAGTTCGTGAGGGGCTCTTGGAAAATCAACCCCTGCTTGTCTTGGGAAGAGATAAAAGACTGTTGATTAAGGAATTCGCCGACGAAGGTACGGCCATAGAGGCCATGAGGGCCCTTTTAAAACTGACACAGCTACGGGATGAAACCCCGGGAGAATTGGGGGCCCGAGCGGGAAGCTATCGTCGTTGGCATTCCCCGAAGTGGTCAGGGATAATGCAGTTATGCAGGCCCAACTGGCGGACCTGTATGTAGAGGCGCTGAGCGACGAGCGTATTCGTCACGACGTACTGAAAGAAGGACCGCTCAGACTGTCGGCAGCGATAGAGCTGGCCAGGGAGAGCCAGGGCGGGGATAAAGTGAAGAGGTGTGGGAAGAAGCAGATACCAAGTCAGGAGGCTGGAAGAAGGGGGTAGGCGGAAGATCCCCGCGTGGAATCAGAGGGTTAAGGAAGAGGTGGATCGGGCAGAATTATGGGAGGAGACCCCGGTAGAAGGGCATGGTCGACCAGGCATGGCTTTATAAGCCCACGCCGGGTCGATACGGGCTGGTCTGCTGGACCTGTGGGTACGAGGACCACAGGGCGGCGGAATGTCCGACGAAGTGGGGATTGCCCCAGACTTCAATCGTGACAGGTGCACCAGGTGTGGTAAGAAAGGACACCTGGCCAAGTGGTGCGGGCTGAGGAAGGGTGCCCCACTAATATTAACAAAGAAGGCTGAGCCCAAGAAAAGCCAAAGGGCCACCCCAGAATTAAGAGGAGGGTGGCCCAGTTAAAAAGGAGAGAAATAAAAGCTTGGACCAGTGGGTGGGCGAACTGCTTGAATAGAGGACGGGTTCCTCCGAGGATAGACACAAGGCCAACCCAGTTAAAAAAGGAAAGAGCAAAATGTTGGACATGTGGTCGGGCGGGGCCACTTTGCGGCAAACTGTCCAACAAGAAGGTGCTGGTTTTGCAGGAGGCCAGGACACCTGAAAAGAAACTGTATTTTAGAAACGACCATGGGAGACCGGGAGAGGTCCGGCCTGGGGTCGCCCAGGTGCAGGGGGGCGCAGAACCCCACCTCATGAAAAAAATGAAGGTGATTTATTACTACCGGCGCCTATGGCTGGGTTAACCCAAAGGTGGGGGACCCAGGAAGAAGAAAGCTCAAGTGTTCTCTTCGCTAACGCAAGAGAAAGAACTATCCTGTAGAGCAGAGATAGGTGGTAGAGAGATGAGGGCTTTGGTGGACACAGGAGCATCTGTGTCATTGATGAGAGAGGAAACATACAGGCGGGGTGAAATGGAAGAGAAGGTTACGGGGAAGCGGACATAGAGGTCAAGCAAGCGGATGGGGCCCCCTGGAGATAAAAGGGATGGTGAGGCTCCCGGTGAGGATTGGGAGGTGAAAAGCACCCAAAATTTTACGTAACCCCGACCTGTGTACAGAGGCAATCTTGGAGAAGATTGGCCCGGAGCCAGAAGGCCCAGATCGAGTTTAATCCTACTGTGTTGGTGGTGAACGGCGAGAGAACGCCATTGGGATGCCCACCAGAGGAAGAGATAACCATAGTGGTGGAGGAAGATGTAAAGTTACCTCCTAGGACCGCAGTGTCGGGAAAGGGTAGGTTAATGTCAGGAAAAAAGGTATTGGAAGCGGGTTGGGAAAGGCGAGGCTGGTGATCATCTAACCAAGGGGTTGGAACGGCACACTTGGAACAGCGAAGAGCGACCAGGAGGAGCGACGTCACAGTTGGCGCCGTAACCAAAGGTTTCGACCCTGGGCCAGGTGTGTACCCGTCACACTGGTCTTCACCCATCCCCTAAATGTCCACGCGCCAAAAACTGTAAAGCGCTTCAGCAGGCGCGCTAAATCATATAACATTACCATCAAAAGGCGCTGCACTCCTCTGTGCACTGGTTGTACCGGAGAAGTATATCACTGAGATAATAAAACATGAAGGGTGTTGTTCATTGTGTTCGTGGCAAATTATGAAACAATTCCTGGTTACCAGCACTCCTAATAAGTGGGGCTGGTTCCGCACAAGCCTTCACCACTCTAAACAAATCTTTTGTGTGGATAGTTTGCAGTTCAGTTCTGTGTTCCTTCATTGCTATTCCACCCGAGCAAAAAGTCCGATGGCGAGAGAGTTTAGGCGACGGGGTCAGGTACAGGATTAAAAACTGAACTGAAAGACCAGCATACGGCGAAAACGACTGTAGAGTTCTTCCATCCATCATTATCATTGTCATCATGTATATATATATATATATATATATATATATATATATGTGTGTGTGTGTGTACAAGTAAATTGATAGAAGTTTCATTTCGCATCCCGAGTCCAGAGGGAATTAGTCCGCCCACTCATCAGTGGGTATTATCAATTGACTGATATATGAAAATATCGAACATTGAGAGCTGGTGTTAATAAAATAGTGCTCGACGTAAAATAAAAGGCGTGAATTATATATTAATAGTAAACACGAATTTCTTTCCTTACCGGTAGCACAAACGCAATCGTCAGGTGCTGAGGGATGGCTTCTACATTATGATTAATATAACAGACACACACACCCACACACACACATATATAAAGAAAAAAAAAATCAACTTTGCACCAAGGAGAAGTGCATATATATATATATATATATATATATATATATATATATATATATATATATATATATATATATATATATGCAAAGCTTCATTAAATATGACAGTCAAGTTTTTGGATTAAGTTTTTATATCATTTCTGTCATATGAAGCTAGCATGAAAGAAGAATTTCTGCCTAAAATACAATATATATATATATATATATATATATATATATATATATATATATATATATATATATATATAAGTACCATGCAAAATTTACAGCACATTACAAAAAGGTTTTTAGCTATTTCTAATACAGTTACATTAATTAAACTTTTACTGTTCGTAGAACATATACGTAGGTATTCAGACAAATAATCCGATTAAAAAAAAAAAATAAACTTCCAATTCCACGATGAAAAACCGATATTTAGTTACTCAAAATTTACAACATATTCTTTTTTATTTACAACAGCTTTTTTTAATTAAAGTGCTAAGATTTTACTAGTATGTTCCAAATTAGGATGGGGTTGTTTTTAGAAAGCTCCGTATTAATTTTATGATTACTTGTAGGAATGATTAAAATAATGCATCATTCTTTTTCTATCAACCGTTCTTTAAACATTGAAAAAATAGGGAAAAGTAAAATATTTGATCAAGAAACGCATTTTTGTCCTTCATACAAATAGCCTTGCTTATAGGAATATATCTAGTCAGTTAAATGTGCCATTGAGTTCAGCTGGTATGATAGTTTGTCACTGGCAGACGTGCCATACAAGTTGTCGCAAAAATGCTTAGGTCGTCCTAGAAAAGTAACGGAACATACGGCAAGATTATTGGCGAGAAAAGTTGGCAAAGAGCCCCAAGTTACGCTTAAAGATCGTCAGGGAGATAAGTGGAGTAAAAGTGAGTACGGATACAATTAATCGTTCATTCCGTTGATATGACATCTATTCGAGGACTCCAAGGAAAAAAAAAAAAAAAAAAAAAACTTCTTAACCGAAAACATGTTTTTGCTAAACTGGATTGTGCAAAGGAGAGTTTTATCAAACCTGTAAAATTTTGAGAAAATGTACTGTAGTTTGACGAACAGAAAATTGACATTTTTGGTAGAAATGCTGTGGCACAGTTCTGGAGAAAGAAGAATACTGAATATTCGGTGAAGAATACTATCCAAACAGTAAAATTTGGAGGCGGATCAATCATGATATGGGGTTGCTTTAGTATCCAAGATGTAGAGAACTTTGAAATAATAGAAGGGAGGGTGAATGAAGCATATTATAGGGATATTTTGGAGAGAAATTTACGTCAGAATGCACATTGTGTAGGCCTGAAATCAGGCTTGGTATTTCAACAAGGCAACGATCCTAAACATACTGCAAACAATGGCCAATTCAGTCTCAGGATATCAATTCGGTTGAAAATTATGGAGAGTTCTGAAACTGAGAAGTCGAAGAAGGAACCTGCATGAACCAAAGGAATTTTATCGTGAAGAATGAAAGAATATTAACCAAGAAACATGCAAGAAATTCGTAGTGGATTACAATCAACATCTACATACTCTAATTATGAATAACGGTACGAAATATTAATAGATGATTTAAAATGCATTGAAGACTTCTGCGTTATTATTATTATTATTATTATTTTTTCTTTGTGAGATATTTTTATTGAATATTTAAAAAAAAATTGATTGTTTTACTAAATGCTTAAACATTTCTGTTATGGGCAACAAAGTTTCATTAATCTATTGATATATATATATATATATATATATATATATATATATATATATATATATATATATTTATGAATAAAAATGACAATAGGAAAACTGGTAATTGCTGACGCGTTTCGTCCAATGTGGACTTTATCAAAGCAAAATACGAAAAGTCCACATTGGACGAAACGCGTCAGCGTACCAGTTTTCCTATTGTCATTTTATTCATAAATATTGTCTTCTACCGATTAAATCGGAGAAATTTTCATATATATATATATATATATATATATATATATATATATATATATAAACGAGAAATATATATAAAGAGTAAATTCCTGATTCCTCTTGAAGAATTAAGGGAGTGACTACTGGAGTGTCCTTGTACGAAACGCTGAAGCTATTTGTATATGTTTTAAACTCTCTCTTTTCTCTCTCTGTATATATATATATATATATATATATATATATATATATATATATATATATATATAATTATTTATTTATGTAAGGATATTAAATCATGTTATAAAAATCCTTCAACGCCCTAAATGTGTTTCTTCAGACGATGTTAAACTATTGGCGAGTGAAAGATTAATTTGATTTCAAAAAGCAGAATACTTTTTCCAAAGTAGGTTTTGTGAAATTTGCCGTCATTAATCAATCAAATCTGACCTGCGGTAAATTCAAACTCACAGAATATTTTTTTTCATATAGGTCATAGCAAGTGACTCTCAGAATAAATAACTTTAACAATTTCCTCATGGAAAATTAGGCAGTTAACTGGTAAACAACTTAACCGTTCGAAAAAAAAAAAACGGAGCAAAAATAAACACGACTTTGGCAAATTAATATGCAGCCGTTAAAAATAAAGAGTATCCATATAAGATGTTAATAATACTAAAAAGAAACATAAATACAAAGTAATATTAAATCAAAATAACGCATACAAATAGGATAGTACGCCATATAAGTAGCACAACAGTTCATCTAATGATTATTACTATTAGAAAAAGCATATTGTAACCATCGTTCTTTCGATCGGACGTCAATATATATATATAAATATATATATATATATATATATATATATATATATATATATATATATATATATATATATATATACATAGTGAGCCAGACAAATATACTTAGGTTTCACTAAACGGATCGTCAGGGAAAGTAAGTCTTACTTTCCCTAACGATCCGTTTAAGTGAAACCTAGGTAGGTTTGTCTGGCTCACTAGATGTATCTAGGTCTGCTCTTCGGTTGTATTGAGCTATTTTGTTAGTTAGTTGTTTACTCCTACCGTTTTTTTTTCTTTGGGCTTCAGACCTGTATCTGTGCGATTTTTTTGTCGACAGAAGTTCATGTTTGTAGCTCTTTCTTTTTTTAAAACCTGTTTTCCCTCGAGATTGATTTGATTATTAGCAAAAAAAAAATCGAGGTTTTTCGAAACGAGTCTAGTTATATATATATATATATATATATATATATATATATATATATATATATATATAATACACGCTTGATATGAATGGAATAAAATTCCAGTAAACAAAAACAATATTTTAAGAAGTGGTCAATACAAAGAGGAGCGAATACTATTTATTTAAAAAAATTATAACCTAAGTATGTTATAACATCACTACAAAGATAACCATTTTGTTTCATCATTTCTGGTGTCTTGCAAAGTGATGCGGTTGATTGTAATAAAAAATGAACACCATCCTTTAGCAAGAAACCAGGAGTGTTGAAAGATAATACCCTATTTCTGTAGTCGTCTTATAACATACCTATATTATAATTTGTAAATAAATATTACACACACACACACACACACACAATATATATATATATATATATATATATATATATATATATATATATATATGTATAAAACCCTAAAAGGCTGTGGCTGCGTGCTTACGTGCTGCGGTATCCGGCCGGCGCATGAGGATATACGTTTCCACCTCTCTCTATGTCCACCTCCCACTCTTTCCACCTCTCCATTTCTCTGTGATTGTTCGCGGGCTTGCGCGGCGCGTCTGTCTGTCCGGCTCATAATAATTAAGGTTAATCTGATTTATGTGAATAAGCTTTAAAAATATGAGTTCTGTATACAGTAGGTATTTTTGGCTTAACTTTATTTATAAACACAATTTTTTAATTGAAATATTTTTAAGGTAAAGCAGACACAAAGTGATTCTGCTTTGATGGTCCCTTCAGATGTTTGTTGTGTAATTATTTATAGTTCAGCTTTCCTTAAACAAATATTTTAATTATTTACATATATATTTAGCCATATTTAAAAAAAAATATTTTCAAGTAGATGTGATTTACAATTATTTTTGAGCATATTAAAACATATTTTTAAAGTTAATTTGAATTAAAACCTATTTTAAGTGAATAAGATGTAAAAAATACTAGTTATTTATACAGTAAGTATTTTTATTTAAACTTTCTTCAAACAGATATTTTAATGTTGAAATCAACTACAATGTTTTATAAAATGACCCAGTGGGTCACAGTTAGTCTAATATATATATATATATATATATATATATATATATATATATATATATATATATATATATATATATATATATATAAAATTATTTGAAAAGAAAATTATAACATAAATATGTTATAAAATCACTACAAAAATAGCCATTTGTCTTATCACGTGATTATATATATATATATATATATATATATATATATATATATATATATATATATATATATATATATATAACTGTATGTCTGTGTCTGTGTGTGTGTTCTGTTAAATCTCTGTTTATAATAAGCAGTATAAACTACATTTACCGGACTGATATTGCTTAAATATTTGTTTCTAAGAAATAACGTATAAACAAAAAAATATTAAAATAATTGTCGGGATTAGTCCGTTTCATAAAATATATAGCGTAAATGCGAAGCTCTTCAGTAAAATCAGTAGAGCAATATGGCTGCTTAACGTTTGTTTACGTTTGAAAAACAATACGATAGATTTGTTTAGATGATAAGCAGAACACACACACGGCTAAAAGGCAATGGATAAAGGATATTTTGATAAGTAACAAATGGTGAAAGAGTGTCATTACAATTACAGGAAATGAAAATGTTATTTCGATAAGTGACGAAAAACAGGTGAGCAAAAGGGCTCTGGATAGATATGAAAAATTAAATTAAAAGCCACACAAAACGTGTCCACTGACCGACTTCTTTCGACGGAACATCTTTGGCCTGCGATAATAAAATTGTTATCAGAAATATGTACTGAAGGGAAATGAATGGGAATTTAGAAATGTCTTTTTGGGACGACGTTTGGCCATGTTAAAAAGACCACCCATTCGGATAATTGGCGATAAAATGCCTGACGATGACCACGTGTAGAACAAGAGTTATGACCGCCATTGTTCATATTGTCCTGTTTTCGGCTAGAGGAAGAAGAGGAAAAGAAAAGATAATTTTTTAGTTAAGCAAGATATTTTTTTTCCTGAAACAAAACCGCGGATTCGTCCACGCCCGACTAAGACATCATTGGTCGAGTGGTGATCACGTGACGCACGAAGGAGGCTGTCGCCGCCCATCCAGAATATAGGTATGAGAAGCTGCTACGAAGAAGTGGGGAGGGCAGTTCACGCCCCTCTGAAGTATGGTGAGAAGGTGGGAGTAAGGAAAGGTTCCCAAAAATGGAAAAAAGTGGAAATTCCTAACCAGAGAGGTGGATATGTATTTAGAATTATCGAGAAACCCCGACGCCGACAACCCCCCCGGTTTTGGTCGGCGTCCATATAAGCGAAGCCACAGCATGCAGAAATCAGTTTTGAGTTGAGTTTGAGTTGAGTCTCAGTTCGAGTTGGAGTTGCAGCGAAGAGTCAGTCTCCAGTTGAAGCCGCCTCGCAGATAGCTGACCAAGATTCACGCAAATTCCGGACTCCTCTTCAACCCAAGAACAATTATTTTGAAGAGCGACTTAGATCCAGACCACCAAAATAAGTTTTTTTTTTTTTTTTTTTTTTTTTTCGACTTTCGTCCGATGACACACCGAAAAACCAATTTCTTAGAGAGCAAACAACTTGAAGCGTTAAAACTCGCCTAACGGAAAACGACGTGTCACAATCTATAGAACGGGTCGGGAGATAGATGCAGTCCTATGTATCGAACAACTAGACATAAAGTTTATCTTTTTCTTTGATATCTTGAACTTTTGAATTTTCATTTTGTTTTCTTTTATGCATATTTGTGTGGTGTCACCCCCGTTGAACCCGATTTGCATTACGGTCCCAACTACTGATTGATCTCGTCTGCCTAAGGTCAATTCACAACGTGGGTAGGCAGACTGTGGATCAATGCAGTTACTTTGGTAACCAGGCGTTGGAAGCGATTTGGGAACGACGAGGCTGATATCAAATCTAACCAGATTCCCACCCGAATCATCAAAAGGTTAGAACGTCATATTTGGATGCCGCGACCGATACCAAGCCAGTTGATCGTCACATGACGAGACAACACGACTGACGCGACAGGCGGACGTCACGTTTGGAGCGGCGACACCCGAACGGAGCAGCGAGGAGCGAACAGCTGGCGCCGCGGCGAGGACGTCACAGTTGGTGCCGTGGTAGACCAGGATAGGACGTCACAGTTGGCGCTGCGACCAGGGGACGACGTCACAAGTGTTTTTGTAAAATCGTAGCCATCATGAAGAAAGTTGGTGGGGGGTGATGTTGATATCGCTTTTTGGGGGGATGGGGATATTATTTTGAATGGTTTTCTGGCTTCAGCATGATTTTTCATAAAATCAGATTTTCCTGTCTCTGAATTCTTATTGAAATTTTTGAAATATATTTTACCAATATAACATTGGGCAAAAATGTTTACCGAATTGTGGCTTACTTTCCTTAACAAAGTAGAGATAAGTTCCTAGGTACAATTAATCACATCAATCTCTCAAAATTATTGGTTGTCATGTTTATATATCTGCGTTCGAATCCAAACTATGCCTACCGTCAATTTTTTTATTTTATTTTATAACCTTGCTTCTCTTTCGCTTATTTTTAAACTTATCGCCCGTCTATTGTTTTTCTCCTAGTTTTTACAATCGTGAGAAAATGTGGTTTGATAGACGCCACTAGGGTTCCGGTTGAGTCGTTAGCAGCTATGTGTCGAATTGGATTTTTGAAAGCTTTTTTTTTTTTTTGTCGTCGTCTGATATTAAATTAACAATCGACAATGGTGAATGCAGGGCGTTGAGTCAGAGGAATTTGAGCCGATGCCAGAAAAAAAATTTGTTGTAGTTAGTAAAATACCCAGATTGAATAAAAAAAAAAAAAACATTTTTAATTAAAGAACGAGCGGAGATTTCAAACAAGTAATTATTTTTCAGGTAATTTTTTTAATTTTCTCAAATTTTTTTAATTAATGAAAACACACACACACACACACACACACACATATGTCATATATATATATATATATATTTGGTTGGATTGATGTGAGTTTGTGATCCTGGGTTTTCTAATATTTTACCACACCATATAATATATAAATAATAATATATATAATATACACACACTTTTCACAGACACACACACAAACAGACTATAGGTAATTGAATCAGAGGAATGAATCAATGTTAAAATGTCGACATGAAAACAAATTTCTATGATATATGTTTAACTTTATTAGCTACCATATTTCCATAATATTCAGTTCCCTCTAACTTTTCAAATGTCGATAGTATAACTAATTCTAATTTCTATATTTTATTTCCCCCCTCTATAACCTCTTAACACTATAATTTATAAACTTTCCCCTACTTTAATGTCTCCCCAACTCTTTCCATTATTCCCCTACATCCTTTTATATATTTTTAGTCCCTATTTTATTCTCCTTTTAATTTTAAATTAATATTCCATTTTCATATAGCCCCAAATTAATGTCGTAAGGTTAATATTCGGGTTTAAAACTTTGCTTCTCTTTAAGACAATACCTTCCACCCTCCCCTGACTTCTGTCTCGTGCCTTTCGTCTGACTGAAACTTTGAAATGGATAAATTCTGTATTATTTTTCGACAGGTTGATTTTTTAGCTTTCACAGTTAAATTCTACCCCTTCCCACTGTATCATCACACTCAGTCCACACGGGGTTGATAAGACAGACGGCCAATATCTTCGTCTGCCGAAATAGGCTATTCCTCTTATGAGGTAATTTGGGATTTTATTACGTGTGTGATTTTTTCATTGACAAACAATTGCTTATTATTTAAAATATGCATACATTCGTTTGTTTAAAAAAAATCTGTTTTGTATAAAAAAAAAAAAAATTTTTCGTACACTAATATCAGTGAAGTAAGCACAGTTTCAAACTTGACATTTGTAAATAAACGAGTCGCAATAAGTCAGTGATCGATTTTACACTGTATAAATATTAGGAATAGAATGTCTCTTTTAAAATGATAAAAATGGCAAACGTCACGCTATGAAGGAGGTATAATGAATACTAATCTAAACTGGGATTGACGGCGAAGTTTAGTGCGTATCCGTCTATGGACGTTGTGTACCAATGACATGATTGCGTGATTCCTGTCTTTGGCCGTGGTAACTTTCGTCGCTTTGTGTCCAAGCACACGTCGGAATCAGACTGGAAAAAAAACGTTTTCAATAAAATGCACAACACTGTTGGTAACCTTAACAACCGGTTTATTGGATATACAAAAAATCTGGTTAAATAAAATGCCTCTATAATCAGCAAAACTGCAGGAACAAAAGACGTCCTCAATTCTTCAAAGTAATAGTGTCCTCATTTTTCGAATTTCCCTTTCAGTTCACTTTGGTCGCTGTGTCTGTGGAGCTCTTGCTTATATAGACTACCCTTCTCAAATTTGAGGTTGATGTATCTAATTCCTCCACCCCAGCCGTCTTAATCGTAGGAGATCACTATATTGTACACTCTTTGTCTAGAATCTCCTAGATATCTTTCTGTAAAGATAACCGCGTTCTTGGGGAAACAACATAAACAAATCCCCAGTTTGGGAATTAATAAAATTCTTCATTGTCTAGAATAATTGTAAGAACGCAGACGTTTTGGACAGATAGTATAATTTAAACAAACCCAATTCCTGAGACTTAAAGAAAACAGATGCCCCTTTATTTAAAAGAATTTAGATCATTATTTTTTACAGAACACACACGTTTGGGGCAGATAGTATAATGTAAATAAGTTGAACTTAATTTCTCGGGACTAAAAAAAAGTCGGATAACACATTAATCATGTTTTCTTATCGGAGGGAAGATGATAGGGTGTTTTGCCTTGGTTTTTCTCAATTTTTAGTGAATCTTGGTTAGTTAATTCCGGTTAGTTAATTCCGAGTTCGATTCTCTTCGGAACTGTTCTTAAATTCATTTTTATTATTATTTTAAAACATATTTTAACGTATTTCTCTTTAATTTTCTTCTCAACCATTCACACTGTCATCTCTTGAGAATTTTAATAACAGCTTCCCGTCCGTTGTAGCTCTTAGCAATGTGGCACCTTGCATTATTAGAAATATTCATAGAAATATGATTTAATTTTTCTTTTACTCGGTTTATTAAACAGGTTGTTGATTTTTTTTTAAACGGAAAATAATTGAGTTGAAAATAATTCACTAAAGTTGTACTTAGACGATCCTAAGGAAAGAAGAAGGAAGGGAAAGAAAAGAGGAAGAAAGAAAAAAAAAAGGAAAGAGATGGATGATGCATGACCCGGTCATAAGCGAAGATAGGTGTCAGAAAGATATCTTGGCCTGCGTGTTGGCCGAATTTTTTAAAAGACAATAGAGAATTGTTATTTGAAATGAAAAAATCATTTAGAGGGAGAAAAGAACCAGGCTTGATGACAGTGTATTGGGATTGATAAGAATATCGGTCAAAGCACCTAGCCTACTTTTGCGTGGAAAGACTCATTGTCAAATTGGAGAAAGGGAATTTCTTTTTAGAACAATAGAAACGAAATTTTTTTTAATCGGAGAAAAAGTGTCTTTTGGGTTGAGGGGAGTGACCGGTGGAACTGTATACAGATTCTGACCTATTAAAAATTGGAAACCCACGATAATAAAGTGGGGACATTTTCAATGTAGATAATTAAGATTTTCTGGCTGTCGGGTCTGACAAAAAACAAGAGGTGAAAAAACGATTGTCTCAGCTCACAGATGGCGCCAATATTCTTTCCTGAAGTCACATCTAATTAGCGGCAGGCTGTTTGACAGAGCCCAGGTGAGAAAAAGCCAAGATTGTCATTTTTCGTACGTGCAAAAAAAAAAAAAAAAGGGCAAAATTGGATTTTGTTTTTTTTTTAAACAAGAACGATGTAAACCACGCAGGAAAAGAGGAGAAAGGATGCTCGATCAATAACAATTGGTCGGAAACGGTCACGTGGCATACGGGAAGAAAAGGAGGAGAAATGCTCGATCAGGAATCATTGGTCGAGAGCGGTCACCTGACATACGAGGGACCGGGAAAGATGGGTGTGCGCCTCCCCACCAAAGGCACTGTGAGGAAGTAGGGGTGAAAACAATAGCGATAATGGGAAGACAGAAATAATGCGGCTATTGGAATTATCGAGAAAACCCCTGACGCCGACAAACCCACCCCGGTTTGTTGCGGCGTCAATAAAAGCAGGACCCCAGTCGACAGAAGTTAAAGTTGCAGCTGGACCGCGGGCAGGGATAGAGCCTGAACGCGGGCATCAGGCCCGATTCACTCGCCCCTTTGCGGGCAAGAGAATCCTCAGACAAGAAATCCTTCCACCCAAGTCGAAGACATGAGTTCAGCCCCGGACGGCAGCGAGAAGAGATCACCTCGGACGACAGAGAGTTGCGGCTGAGTTGCGGCAAGAAATCCTTCCACCCAAGTCGAAGACAAGAGAACTTCCAGCCCAAGTGGAAAGAAGAAGATTACTCGGAAGCCGCATAGAAGATCCAGCTTAAGTCGAAGACAAGAGAAGTTCTATCTAAGTCGACGAAGAAGAAGAAATACAACTCAAGTCGAAGAGAAGAATCAACTGCGAATGATCGATAGAAATTAGCCCCAGTGTCGAACCAAACCACACTCCGACATACACAATTCTAAAGAGTAGGCAATTCGAAATCTTTAGGTTGTGTGATAGAAGCTTGGTGCCATAGTCCACAGAGCGGGTTGGGAAATGAGAACAATTTTGTTTTTATGTAGCGGACATTAGATATAAAGGGTTGTCACCCTTTTTTATCAGTAATTTTTTGTCTCGTGAGTTTTTTTTTCTTTTACTTGTGTTTTGCCACCCCCGTCGGACTCAACTTGTATCGGCCCCAATCCCTGCTGGTCCCGTCTGTCTAAGATCTAAACACAACGTGGGTAGACAGACCGGAGATCAGTACAGTTGCTTTAGTAACCAGGTATTGGAAGCGGGTTGGGAAAGGCGAGGCTGGTGATCATCTGACCAAGGGGTTGGAGCGGCACGCTTGGAACCAGGAGGAGCGACCAGGAGGAACGACGTCACCGTTGGCGCCGTAACCAAAGGATCCGACCCTGGGCCAGGTGTGTAACCGTCACACTAATGTTATCTTTTTTAAAGGTTAATTTATTGATGAACTCTTTTATCTTTTACGGCTTATCAACCATTCGGACATAAGGCCATAAAATATTTCACGTCATAAAAACTTTTTGAATATAGTAATGGTTTAGTTATGCAAGTTTTACTAATTCACATATATCTGGATGGTGAAGAGGTCGATTGATTTCTTTCTCAACGATATATGTATTGGGGCTGTTGACCATTATTTAAACATATATTGTTAAATAATAAAGACAATGAATGTCTATTATGTTTGATCATGAGCCGTTCTAAAAATCGTATGTTTGCTTTGATTGCGGGTGAAAATAAAGACAAAAATGTTCCAACATTTGGATATTTTTTTAAAAACTGTTCCTCGATCTAAGCTTTCGGCTCCCATTTTAAACTAGTCACAACACATTGAATCTAGACATAAGGTTCTATTGTTCCTATTTTGGTCTCTTATATAGTGCGACATCATAGAATCGCATCATAAATTAACCTTTCGATACATGACTGACGAGACAGTATTTTTTTTCCTGCAGTAGGTTATCATTTCTTTCTGCGCTAGACCATCCAAGGCTATATAACTCGGTCTGCCCTGCTTTCCCATACCTTTCCGAAGGGTATTAGTACGTAAATGAATGCAATGCGTTCGACTGGAATTCGAACTCGGCTCTCCGATTCCTCAATTGGAGCCGCTATCCATTACTCCACCATATCTAATGGCATTGAGCTTTCGTTGTTATTGTTCCAACATCCACAGAATATAATATTTACATCATTTAAACGTCGATTATTGTCTTCATCTTTTCTGATGTTTTTATCACGACGTTTCGACTTTATACCTTCTAAGCTTCACCAGCGGATTGTCAGGTAAACTTTATGGACTTCTGAAATAGACCAATTATTTAATCTGCAGCTAATTTTCAGTACGAATTATATTTATGATTTACTGAGGCTTTCCAATAGATTCCAGCGTTTGCTCGCGAAATTCTTAGATTTATTACATTTTTTACATTGCGAATAATTCCAAAATTTTCAAGACAGTGTCGAGGAGCGACGAGAATTCTAACATCATCATGAATTTTTGGCTGGAGGAGTTATTTTCATTCTACATACCGAATACGGTCCTTATTTTCTTGCTATTGTCATTACGTTTCGGCCGGTGTACCATCCGGCCTTCATCAGCTGATTGTCGATCCGGTTAACCAACAAGAAATATTTAACTAAACCCTTTATTTAACCCGATTAGCTACCCATATCTATGAATAACTAATCTTTTTTTCTTATTGAGCACTGCACAGGTTTCACTCTGTTTCTTCTGAGTCCTGTCCCTGATGGAACTGATTATTACTACGTTTTAATTTACGATGCTATTTTCCAGTGGGACAGTTCTGTGTGAAGAACATGGAGGCCTATGTCTAACCTATCTGTTACTTCCTTCGATTAAATAAAGATTTTATTTCGAAACTCTCTGAAGTATACGTTGACCAATAATTTGGTGATGGTCGGATGGTACAACGGTCGAAATATGAATACAATATTCTGGGTATAAATAGCAGAAATTCTTCATATTAGAAATCCAGAAAGAGATCCACAGAAGAGTCAGCGGTTATACAAGTCCTTGGCAATAGTGGCTTAGATACTAATGGCCACAATCAAGTAATTTACAAAAACGGTTTTAGCATATATTTCAATTTCACTTTCAAATATTAGGCACATATCGAACTGTAATCAATGCATAAATTGGATCTGAAAAAAGCCTATACACGAACATAGGAAAAATCTCAATTCTAGACATTTCTAAATAAGGTTCTGAATGACTGAATATATTTTCTTCTTGATATATAGTTCCTATTATTCGAAAAAAAAAACTTCTGTTGGAAGGAAGAATTGAATTATGGCTGAATCTCTCTTGCGTTTTCAAACCCGGGAGAAAAATTTCTCTTTGTCGACTGTCTTTTTTTTTTGCATAAGGGATACAGGATTAAATTGTACTGTCTTTATGACTGAGGCTGGCATTCAGAAAAATGTAAGGACATTGTCTTTATATTATGGGCTGGAGACATCCTCCCTCAGGCGTATTAATGGAAAAGACAAATGTAAATATGACCCCCTCCGAATATATACGTAAATTAAAAAGAGACAGAGTATGCATGAATTTAAAATAAACATAAATCCATTTTTGGGGTTGTACATCTGGAGGAATCGATCAACGTTTATTATATTTATTTCTTCATACTTTCTTTTCTTCTTTTCCTTTGCAGAGAAAAAAAAATGTAAGAAAGAAGACGATATTATTTTTTACATTAAAATCCCTCTACAGATTAATTTTAATCAAATTAAAGATAATATCTTTTGTAGCTAAATATTTCATTAATAAATATACCCATTAATTTATTTTACCAATATATATATATATATATATATATATATATATATATATATATATATATATATATATATATATATATACTGACTCTGCCGTCGAATTCGACATATAAGGTCAACCAGATCAGTTTCAAGGAAACCGACAGCCCGAAAACAGCACATGACATTTTGATTATAGTGGTGAAGGTTTCGTGCATGACATTCCACACTTTTTGAAGGGCCGAATACAGAGATCTGGTGCACTAAGTGTCACAAGGTCCCCAAACGACCCTCCGCAGGTTTTGAATTCAGAGTTGTCCTTCTCCTAGACAAGTTGCCATCCAAGGCTATAGAACCCAGTCTCTCCTGCTATAGCTGGAGGGAGAAGAAGAGGATTCACACTTTTCTCAAGGGAATTAGCACGTAATTCGAACTCGGGTTTCCGATTTCCTCAATCCAAGCCGCTACTCCACCGTGCCTCCACTTATCATATATGTGTATGTATATGTATATATAATGAAATGTAATATGTCCGACAATTATTTAATATATTTTCTGTTTATAAGTTAGTTTTATATATCTGATTTATTTGAGAAAATGCTCTATTTTTTTTTACTTAAACAGTATTAATTACCGGCTTGAATCTTTGAGAAATTTCGTAGAAAATATGCCATCTCAGACAGGTAGCGAGCCTGTAACCCTAATTTACTTAAATCAAGTATATCTATAAAAATCACGTATAAACAGAGAATAATAGGAGTGAAAAAAATGTGGAAATGACCATAGCACCATTCTATATATGTCTGTTATCTTTTTAGATTTTTGGGAATGAATTCTGTTTTATAGATCACCTTTGTACAGTTTTGACAAGTGAGAAAAGAAGAGAAATGTGATGCTAGTAACCTCCGCTTTTAATGACGTTATACGACTGCTGCTTGTGTGACGATTCCAGTCGAGTTGAATATATATATATATATATATATATATATATATATATATATATATATATATATATATATATATATCAGGTCATCCCATAAATTCTGTCCGAATTTTGAATAAAGAAAACAAGTCACCAAATGTTACATTTAATTACATATTCAATCAACAATGTATTTTCCCTGATTATCTATGACTTCCTTCCATCTATTAAAAGCTAACTAATTCCATTACTGTAAAATTCTTTTGGCTTTGATTCGAAGAACTCACAAATGTCAGTTTTAACCTCTTCCTGTGTTACAAAAGCTGTTTCTTCCAAATGATTCTTTAAGCTACGAAAAAATGGTAGTCTGAAGAAGCAAGATCAGGTTGAATAAAGTGGATGAAGAATTTTCTCCCAACCAAGTTCTTCGATCTTTTGTGACGTGATTCTTGCTGTGTTGGGTCGCGCATTGTTCTGATGAAACATCACCTCTTTTCGATTCACTAGAGCAGGTCTTTTTTCCTCAAAGCTTGGCTCAAACGCTCTAATTGCTGACAGTATATTTGAGCATTAATTGTTGCATTACGTGGTAAGAATTCAAAGTGGATTATTCCTTGGCGATCCCACCAGATTGAAAGAAGAACATTTTGCCCATGAAGTTCCCTTCTCGGCTGTGGCTGGGGTCCTTCCTCTTTACCAAGCTACTGTCTAAGACGCTTAATATTTCGATAAAAGATCCATTTTTCTTCGCCAGTCACAAGTCTATCCAAAAAATGTGAAACAAGTTGGCGAGAATGGAGAGAAGAGCAGATGTCAACTCGGGATTTGAGGTTGTTTTCAGACAATTCATGAGGCACCCATTTTCCAAATTTAGGAAATGTTCCACGTTGTTGAAGATGACGATGAGCAGTTGTATGGTTTGAACTGAGAACCACTGCCAATTCCTAAACTGATAAAGGAGAATTTTCTTCAAGGGCTGTTTCAGAAAATTTTCATCAAACTCAACTGGACGTCCGGTTCGATCTTCATCTTCAAGGGTGAAATCTCCACCTCTGAATTTTGCAAACCATATTCTGCAAGTTCTTTCATTCACAGATCTCTCTCCATAAACTGAGTGAATGATTCTAGCCGTTTCAGCTGCTGGGTTTCCTTTCTTTAACTCATAAAGCATTATGTGCCTCAAATGATTCTTGGGTACTTCGATGTTATCAGGGTTTTAATCAAACAAAATTTTATTTTATTTTTCTCTGAAATAAACTTTGATCAGTTTAAATGCATCTAAACATAAAAAAATGTTCAGCTCCATTAGATATTATAAAATACTCTTTAAATTTCGTTCATTTTAACAAAAAGTTAAAATTCGGACAGAACTTATGAGATGACCTGATATATATATATATATATATATATATATATATATATATATATATATATTTATATATATATATTTATATATATTTATATATATATAATATATATATATATATTTATATATATATATATTTATATATATATATTTATATATATTTATATATATATTTATATATATATATTTATATATATGTTTATATATATATATTTATACATATATTTATATATATACTTATATATAAATATATTTATATCTATATATATTTATATATATATTTATATATATATATATTTATATATATATATATATTATATATATATATATATATATATTTATATATTTATATATATTTATATATTTATATATATATATTTTATATATATATATATTTTATATATATATATTTATATTTATATATATATATTTATATATATATATTATATATATATTTATATATTTATATATATATTGATATATTGATATATATATATATATATTTTATATATATACATATATATATATATATATATATATATATATATATACAAAAACATAAAAACCTACATAATAATTTTACAGCGAAAGTCTATGTAATAAAGCGATTTTAATACTCAGAAGTCGAAGTTTCACATTTCTACAAATTAAATATTAACATAATAGGGTCATTTCCCTACCTAATTACATCCTTCTTTACATAAATGACCACCCTAAGAATATTCTCAGAATATTTGTAACCATCTATGCCGATGACATGGCGATATACTAGTGCACCTCTAAAAACCTTGAGGATCAAAGATTGGCAGCCGACCTCTCTTCAAATCTAACACGAATTGCACTGCGGAGAAAACTAAGTGGATACATTCAAGGCCTCGAAATCTAAACTAGTTACATTCCATCATCGTCGATCGGATACCGAACTATTGCCAGTCAGGATAAACGGACATCTCCTCGGGACTCTTGGGCCATAAGCTCACACCAGACCTTAAGTACCATACGTACCATCGCTAAAGATGCAGGTAAAATGGTCTTCTCCCTGTACCCCTCCAGTAATACCCGACTCCACGTACTATGCTTTACATTCACAAGAGCCCGATAAGGCCAAAAATGCAGTATCGTTGTCATATTTGAACGGGAGCTACACAGACCAGACTTTCCGACCTCGATATAGTGCAAAAACATCTCCGACATCTTGTAGGTGACGAATTATTTTCCATCCTCCAAACTCTCTCACAGGCGGTATGTGGCAAGCATCTCGAGGCGCTATCGCTACTTTCACGGAAAGTGCTTGGACGAAATCTATTCATGTGTTCCGTCAGACCTACCCTTCACGGCAAGGACCCACCATCCAACTTACGTTGTAGTAAACCACGCATATTCCCTCCATATTTTATCGGCAAGAAGTAAGTTCCACTTGAACAGCAGCTACTTTGCGAGATCGACTCCCAAGAGGATGTTTCCACGATCACTAGAATCTTAATCTTTTCAGCCTAGGGTTAACCGTTACTTTCCTGTCCTTTCTGTATAAACAGCCTCCTAGCGTAACAACCTAACTCGAGGCCTTATAGAGGGTGAAGCTGAATGTAAAAAAGATGTTCGAAAATAAAGAATTTGCGAGACGAAACGGACTCTTTTGGTACAAATTTCTTTTACCTTTTAAAAACACTTTTGCATAGTAAAGATTTTTCGCACATATACAGTCGAGTTCAGCATTTCTGCCTTCATGAAATCAGAAGAAGATATTTAAGAAAAAAAAAGCCCCAGATATAAACAATCGAGCAACAGTTAATTAACTCAGTATTTGAAATATTAGCATGTCAGCATCACAAAGTGTCAAGTAATTGCAAGCGTTTCGGATCGCGCAAGATATCATTGTCTTCCGCTTAGCATATTAGGAACATTTGGAAAATTGAAAAGAGTCCTAATTCAGATCTAGTAAACAATTTATTATTTCAAAGCCAATAAGAAAATCTTCGGTCGAAATAAATGCTTCTAATTCGGTTTTGAAAGAACACAGTCGACAGTTGAAAAAAGAACGAAAAAAAACAACAACACATTTCTTAGATTTATGGACCAATCAGAACGAATCTAAAAAAAACAACTTATTTAGCGTTCCCTCTAATAGAAAATAGAAAGATTATATAAAGTTTTTTGTTAATTCTTCTGCTAATTTAGTTGGTTTACACAATTTTTTCTCACTTGAATTTATCTTGCCCATTTATAAGTATAATGTCATTTCAATGTGCTTTTTCAATAAATATTTTCGTCGCAATTTTTCTGATCTCCTTTCCTCTTATTACTTTGAATTAACAGTTAGTTCTATTCTAATATTTTCTTTTCTTGCATTTCTCATCTGTGGATTTCCTTTCCTTCTTCTAGTTTTTCTCCCAACTACGATCTTCAGAAATTTATATGCAACCTCAATCGCCATCTTGAATCTTGCTACTTTTTAAAAATTTTTGGCGTATCAACTTTTTCTCAATTTCTTTCATTGTTACCAACACCTTGTGTCTTTATCACCTTGTTTGTGTCGAAACGATTTAAATATATACGTCAATAAATTCCATTATCTTTTTTCAAAAGCGACTGGATAATAAAGAAAATGTGTGGACACTCGTGATCGCTGACAGCGTGAATGGATGTTGCATAGAAATAAAAAAAGAATGTAAAATGAATGCTCCCTACTATCTCTTTAAAAAATGACCTGATAATTAAGGCAATAAATGTGTAGAATGTCATGATCGCCGTAAATAAAGACAATTGGGAAGCATTTAAAAATAAACAGTAAACATTAAAATAAATACCTTAATAAAGTCTCCTTTTGTTATGGGTGCTGTGGATTAACATCCTTGCTCGATTCGTCAGGTTCAATCGTCGATTAAAATTGCAGAATATCCACGAAATATATTAAAGCTGCGTTTTTATTAAAGATTTGCATCTAGCCTCTCTTCTGAGCGAATTAAGTATATATTTAATTAAATAATAAGCAATTTCAAATAAATATCAAAATGACATGTCAATGAAATTTAAAACAAGGAAAATATTTTTTATTAAACTATAATAAATAAAGGATGTGAGAATAGTGTGATAACAATTGGTGCAGTAAGAAAACTCCGCGATCTGTTTTCAAATCCAGGGCTTCTGTGTTGAATTCCTTTACGTATTGATACTTGTGAGGAAAGCGGGAATCTATGTCTTTCCACCTCGAGCTATGGATTAAATAATAGGTTAGGCTAGCATTGGTGGCAACAGATCAAAGTGAAAGGAAACGCTTAATTTATAAACGCTGTGAATGTAACAGGAAGGCATTACATTATCTTTTCCAAAAATGATTGGGTAATATAGAAAATAAAATGTCTGGCCACTCATGATCGCCGATGTCGTGAATGGAAGTTGTATAGAAATAAAAAAAAACGAGGAAAATAAAATGAAAGCTTCCAACTATTTTTTCAAAAAATGACCTGATACTAAATGTATAGAGTGTCATGATCGCCGTAAATAAAGAGAATTGGGACGCATCTAATGATAAACAGTAAATTCATATATGATATGGCAACAAAACTGGATATCTTTAATACAATGGTTGTTTTTTTTTCTGCTATAAAATGAAGATACAAGACGAAAAGAATGAATTCTTTCCGGATTGACGAAGCAAAACTACAAATCCTTAACGCAAATATGATTTTATTTTTACTATATTTTTCCCTTACTATAAAGAACTGTATAGCAAACGACAAATTTTGTTCTATGACTCAGGTGAAAGTAACAGCGCATGACATAAAATCAAGCGATCAAGGCAAATGGGGAAAAGAGTGGGATGGCGGATTTCCAGGTATGCTAAAGTTTTAGGCAAATAAAAGTAATCAATATTACAAAAGAATAAAAAACAAAAAAAAAAAACGATAATATTAAGAGCATAGAGGGATGCATATCCTAACTAGATCGATATATTTACGTGCGTGACTATATGTATGAATGAGTTCTGTTTTATGGCTTTGATGTGTATGATGAATATACTGATTGCTGTTCGGGGATCTTTCCAAAGGGATATGCGACTTCTGTGCAAATTTAGTAAATATCCCAATGTCAGGGCACGGATTCAGTTTAATGAACCCAAGTATAGGCATTTCCGAAGGAACTAGAAGCTAATGTTTTTTTTTTATTATCGTTCTAAAACAATAGAAAAATGCGACGCGAAATAGAATTATTCCGATTTCAGCTTCGAGTCTTGAGACATTCTCTTTTAGAATTTGCATTTGAAAATATATTTTCCGATATTTCATTTGATGATGTTGCCTTTGGACGGGCCTCATATCCCATATTATCCTTTTCTATCTACGTCTCTCTATTTCTCTCTCTCGTTCTCTCTTTATATATATATATATATATATATATATATATATATATATATATATATATATATATATATATATATATATGTGTGTGTGTGTGTGTATGTGTGTGTATATATATATATATATATAGATATAGATAGATAGATAGATAGATAGATCAGCTATAAGTCAAACGTTCAGGGACAACAACTGGATTTTGAAAAAATTACTTAAAATTTCAAGGTCGTGAGCATTTTTTAAACTAATTTGCCAGCATACCTTAGGACAGCAGTGGGGGCTTTCACTTCCAGAATGCTTTTAGCATGTATTCAATAATAATAATAATAATAATAATAATAAGAAGAAGAAGAAGAAGAAGAAGAGGAAGAAAGAGAAGAAGATGATAATAAACAATATTTATTAATTAATAAAGGAAGCCAATTAATTGAAATGGAAATTAAAAGTGGATGAATAAAAATGCAAGTAAACAATAATGCAGCTACTGCAGCGGGAAAAAAAAAACCTAAAAGAATTCCAAAGCAAATACAATAGAACAAATGCAGAAACCATAGCAAGATAGAACACTTTTTGGTCAATGCTCTGCCTGTGCTAATCAACCTGATGAAGACAAGCTATAAAATAAAACGTTTCTTTATCATCTTTCAGTTGCATAACATGTTAATTTATCATCTCTCATTTTCGTCTCTTGAGGCAGAGTCCACTGAGGGAGGTTCCGTCGAAGGACAGAATCGCAACTGAGGAAAATTATACAGAGAGGTGCTTTGCCCTGGGGAAAATCTGGCCGAGGCCGCCGCCTGTCATTGTTCTAGAGAGAGCGATCTGCGGTCGCACCGAGGCTAGCTAAACCTACGGTTACAGGGGTACGTACAATTTTTGTTCTTCGCCAGGGTGTAAACGCTCGGGCTCCCCATAGTAAACCAACATTGTGTCAAAACGCGACTTCCTGGGGGATAGAGTAAATACCAAAGTAAAATAAAGTAATTTGTAACACGTTTACTTATCATCTCTAAGTTGCGTCTCTGTCTTTGGGCAGTGCGCGCTCAGGAGTGCCTCCATCGAACGATAGAGTCGCAGGAAAATTATGCTGAGACTTTACGAGCTACCCGAGGACGCTCCCTCTGATTGCACCAGAGAGAGGCATCGGTGCTCGTACTGAGGCCAGCGTAACCGAAGGTTGCGGGCGCTCCAGGGAATGCCAGATTCGCAACTGAGGATAATTATACAGAGAGGTGTCCATCCCTGGGAAACATCTCCTCGAAGACGCACCGTCTGATTGCACCAGTGATAAAGATCGGTTCTCGCATCGAATCGAGCTCAACCCCCCACATTAAAACAACTTTGTGTCACAACGGGACTTCGTGGGGTGGGGTATGTCTAATAAGTACCAAATTACTATAGAGTAGAGTTGGGACATTTTAACCTCAGTATTCGTTGGATAATTGTGCTTCAATTTCGCAGTTATTCATATAGATTCCATAATATAGGTTTTACTTAATTACTTATTACGTTTCTCTAACTCTTCAAATGCTGAATATATAACTAATTTTAATTTCTATTTTCTCATCTTTATACTATATTAATTTTATCTCATAAATTCTCCTCTGTTGTGTCACACACGAAATAAAAATAATTGTCTGTACAGAAAATAAGGATCTTCGTGCATCAAATCGTTTTTAAATTAAGTGGTAGCAGAAGGATTATCGTTGAACTTTTAAAAAGCATGCTAACGCATTAATTCAATACTGAAATGCAGCGAGCAGATTGAGTTCTGCAGTTTATTCACGCCTATCGTATCTACTCCCCCCCAGTTATTGTGATGCTACCTACAGCAAAATCCCCCACAGGAGCTAGATCGAATTCAACTCAAGGAAGGATGAAATTCCGTCGGAAATTGTCCCAAGTTCATTTTGCAAGAAAAGTGAAAGAAATAGGGTTCAACTTTATGCATTCTTAAGTCATCATCTGGGTAGATAGTGTCAATTTTTTTGTTTCGTAGAACTAGCGAGTGTTGTGACGTAGGCAAAGTGTGCTGTGATGTAAGCGAAGTTTGTTGTGTGTGTGTTTTTTTTAAATACATTTTATGTTGCTGGCTCTAAACTTATAATTGTTTTTCTTTATTGATGAATGTTTTTTTTTGTATCAGTAATGCATAAGTTTGATTTTACTATGTGATTTTGCTAGTATTTTGGTATTTTTTTGAGTAGTTAATTTTACTGTGATCCTTATGTTGCTTTTAAATGTGTCGTCTAACTTTACTCTGGTCCGATAGATAACAGGTGAGTCCCCATGATAGTATGGTTGTGTTATATTCTATACTGCATGCTTTTTTTTAAAGGGATATATTCCCCGAGTTGGGAAGTTTAAGTATTGGTCTTAAATAGTGGGTTGTAAATTTAGGATATAAAAAATCTAAAATCAAGACTATATATCGAATGTGCACAACAACTGATGGTTATTTTTGAAATAGATAATCGAAGCAGGCTTTATTGTTTCAGGTGGCCCCATAGACAAAACAAAATGCCTATCCATCTTTCATGTTAGATGTCCTCAACTGCATCTCGATAAGTGAGACAAATGTAGAACCTCATCATTCATGAACCACATGCATCTTTGTATCAGTAGGGATACATCTTCTAGCAAATCTGGAAGTGTATTCGAAAGAAAGTCCTTGTAGATAGATTTTGTAAAACGTGCTAGAAGAATATATTGACCAGCCTGACAGTAACCTACAATTCCAGCCCACACATTGATCGTAAACTGATGCAGGTGTCTAGGCTATA
>CAHIKZ030004482.1:1770000-1835000 GCA_903632075.3 Acanthosepion pharaonis
GAACCACATGCACTTTTGTATCAGTAGGGATACATCTTCTAGCAAATCTGGAAGTGTATTCGAAAGAAAGTCCCTGTAGATAGATTCTGTAAAACGTGCTTGAAGAATATATTGACCAGCCTGACAGTAACCTACAATTCCAGCCCACACATTGATCGTAAACTGATGCAGGTGTCTAGGCTATATCTTACCATGAGGCATTCCGATCCGCCCACAAGTGTTGGCTGTGAAAATTTGTTACTCGATCTCTTCCACATTTTGCTACATCCATAAATAATTTGGACTAATTTGTAGAACACGGTCGATTCAAGAGTGGTTACATCATTGGAAAAAGGAATGCGTATTCAATTCCTCTGCGAAGGCATATTTTATTTCATAGGATTTCTCGAAATCAACGACTGGTGAGAATAATTTCCCAGTTAAATATAACAGGCGCTTCAATTGAAATATGTGCACTCTCTAAATATAAAGTTTACAGAAATAAGAAATAAGTACGTATTAAAATTGTTTTTGTTTTGTTTGACTTCATATCACCTCTTTTATGGGTCATTTAATGCCAGAATTTAATTTTGTTGGGAGTTTTGAAATAATAAAAATATTTTATTCTTCCTTCAAAATTGAATATATGGTGTTTCGCGTGATCACTAGAGATCGCAGTATTATACCTCCATTCATATTCCCACATGACCTCAGACTCAAAACCGAGGCCTACACGAATTACCTTGTGGAGGTAGTGTTGTCCCGGTCCAAGGGGGTGACTGCTGAAAGACCCTGTCAACAAGACTCTGCACCATGCCACAGACGCGGAAGAATTCAATCATGACTGTTAGACAATTTCTACGACCACATCACCTTTTAAATCTGCTCATCTAAGTCTCCAGACTGCAAAACTTTTGATTATTATGTGTGGGCCGAAATTGGGTTAGGGACCAACAAAACTCGTTGTAACACCAAAGATGAATTGAAGGCAAGAATTATGGCAGCATTCACCAACTTAACCAAGGAGACCGCCCATAAAAGTTACAGGAGATTCCGAAGTCGTCAGGAGGCTGTGATTGAAGCCAATGGCGATATTATTGAATAGATTTACTCGTCAGTATACGCTATATCTGCTCCTGAAATATTAATTTCAGTTGAGCACTCTGGGGAGGAGGTGTGGGTTGGTAAACAGTGACTATTTATAGCTATATAGCGAGACTCTTCGCAAAAGCGAATTGAGACACTGTCGGTCACTGGGCGTGTTTCTAAAAATAAATACGCAAAAATCCACCTTCATCCCTACCGTGCACCGACGGCTGAATGCTTAGAATCTCCAACTGACACCAATTCAGTCGGGTTTCGATCCTAGCTAGAGACAACCGGATGTCTAGCCACACTGATGAGCTGCGAAACAGTCTGTCTGTGGATGACGTTATATATATATATATATATATATATATATATATATATATATATATATATATATATATATATATCTGAAAAGTGTATATATATATATATATATATATACACACATAAAAATAATTATATATATATATATATATATATATATATATATATATATATATATAATGATTTATATATTATATGCGCTGTACTTATTAGAAAGCGCTCAATATCAGAGATAGAGCTAACATATTTGGTTGGATTCATGTGAGATTCTGAACCTGGGTTTCAAGCTTTCGCGATCGTCAGACAAACTGATTACTTTTTAACAAATTTTAAAAAGGGAGTACATTTTAAAAATTAAAAAAAAAAATTAAAAAGTGATTACTTTTTTAAAAAAATTAAAAAATTAATCAGTTTGTCTGACGATCGCAAAAGCGTGAAACCCAGGGTAACAAACTCACATCAATCCAACCATATATATATATATTATGAAATGGACAAAATCCGACAATTTTTTTTTATGCTTATACATTCTTTTAATAGATGCAAATATTTAAGTAAATGCTCTATTTGTAATAAACAGTATTAACAACATTTACTGGCCTGAATGTCCGAGAAATTCTCATAGAAAATATGGGTCCTCCGACAGGAATCTAACCTCTATCTACACAGAACCGTCATTTTCTCCCATACATTCATATCTGCTCGACGAGTATCCAGATATAAACAAATGACGTCAAACATTTTGAATGTAGCCATGTCAACAATCAAAGAGTTTCTCTATTCTTGCGCTGAATAATATTTCTTCGCACGCACGTATATACGTGTGGTGGGGTCTGTAATATATATATATATATATATATATATATATATATATATATATATATATATATATATGAGAAAAATTGAGAATCCTAGACATATATAGCTATGTGCATCTTTCTTTTCTTCCATGTAGCGTGTTCCTTCAGGACGTGGGCGATCATGGCTCTCCAAAATGTCCTCTCCTTTGTAGCTCTTAATGATTTTGTCGTTTTACTAACTCCTTTAATACATGCTCTGACAACTCTTGACTTCAATATGCCCTGTGAGTGTTAAATTCCCCAAGCCCTCATTCCGTATTATTCTTCCTTGAAATTTTAAATGTCTCTTTCTGATGAAAACATATGTATCCTTGAAAAAAACTCTTCGCATATGAAGAAGAGACTTGAAGCAACAGATATGAAGTTCTACAGGAGGAAGCTGAGAATACCAGGGGGCCGAACTAGTGAGAAATGACCAAGTTTTAGGGAAAAATCTAAACAAATATGACATTGATTAAAACCTCGAAAAGATAGTTGAAATTTCTAGGGTACATAATGAAGGAATAAAACTTGGAATATTTGATACCTACAGGTCAGATTGAAGGAAAGAGAGTGGAAAGCAAGACATAACCTACCTAGCAAGCTTTTGTAAGTGAACAGGGTTTAGGAGCAGTAAAAAAAAAACCAAAAAAAAACATATAAATTATTAAGTGCTACAAACGACAGTAAATTGTAAAGAGACATGATTGTCAGCATCCTGAAATGACACCGCACATAGAAGAATCTACCTAATATTTAATATTGGGAAAACCGTCACAAAGTCCTGAATTATTGAAACGTATATTAATTGAAATTTAAAGAAAGCAGAGATCGATTATTTTTTTGCGAAGTTGCCAAAATAAAACATGTTGGAATCAAGAACATAAAACATAGAACACTTTGGGAGAATCACAATATTAAACCTTATGAATTGACGAATTTTCGAAACTGTTTTGAGAGGAACTATAGCTGATATGCTTTCTGGAAAAAAACAGTTATATCAGTAAACGGATTTGCATGTTGCAACTGAAGATAAATTCTTCGTGTAGTAAACATAACAAGATAAATAATAATGAGATAAACGTTACAACTGCTTTATTGTCTAAACATATCACATTTAAATCACCAGGTTTCTCTCAACGTAGAATTGCAGTTCTGGCCACCGTAGAGAAAATAGTCATGATATTGGGACGATCCTTGGAAAATATTAAAACAAAAGCGGAATCGTTCTTTTATAACCGAAGAGGCAATTTATCAAAAAGTATAGAAAAAAAAAGTGGGAAGATAATAACAGCAAAAATAAATATATATATAAATATAAAAATTCATTAAAAATTTCAAAAAGCAAATGTTCATTGGAGAAAAAGAAAAAAAAAACACAGAATTAGATTCCTTGTCTTATTTTTCTAAATAAAAAAATTATTTCATTCTTTGTCTACCATCAAGACGTAGGCGATCGAAACTCAACTTCCTGCCCTTTGTAGGTTTAAGCAACTTTTAATTATCCGTCTTAATCCTCGATCTCTGACGCATATTACTCACTGTTTCCTTCTGACTCTCCTGTTTTCAATATGCCTTGTGTTTGTTAAATCTTTCGAACTATTTGTTCATATTTTTTTTTAATCGTGGCGACCCCAAGCAAGGCTGTAAAGCCACTAAGACACAACGGGTTACTGGGTGTGGCAGTATTAGAAAACAGAAACATTGCTAAAAAGCTGGAATAAAAGAAGAGTAACAGGAAGACAATAGATAGCGATTGACATTACATTAACATTTTTGAAGATTGAGGTTTACAGAAAAGTATGGAACCAAAAGAGAGTTGCACAAGCGTGAAGTATGGGAAAGGAAACTGTTAACATAGAACTTGCATTTACGTCTAGCCAACTGAACTGTAAATTGATGGGACCTTTTTGTCAGTCTAGTGCGATGCTTAAATCCATAAAGTATAGTATTTATAAAGAACGCACCGGAAAGCAATTTTACGGTTTACAGCTCTGGGAAAGAGACAGGGAACGTGACACCAGTTCATTTCCAATAATATTGCTGATTCTTCATTGGATTTTATCAAGAATCTCTAAATATAAAGCAGGAGCACAAGTATGTAGCAAATTTATTCCAAGCATAGACTTGTAGATGTGCTAAACAGATTCAGGAGAGAAAAATCTGTCTCGCACGATACAGTGAACTTTCTTAGCAGCTGACTTAGCAATGTATTCAATATAGTCATTCCACTTCATGTCAGCCGATAATGTAAGCCAGAAAAAGAGCAACGATTCACTGTCCTGAAGGTTAGTGTCAGCCATGCTAATGGAAGGCAGGATTGGTTCCCTCAGATGATTAATAGAGAGAGGTTTTCGAGGTGTTAAAATTAACAAGAGACTGTTGCCAATTTGATATTAATGAATTAGTCAGACTTAATATCGAGACAGTACTAAATGGTTGAGTCATCAGCGTAGATAGCAAGTAGAAAGCTGATGCCATCGGGCTGGCCGTTAAGGAAAATGAAAATCAAAGTACCACCGAGGACAAAACCCTGGTGGACACAGGCGGCCGAAGAGGATCTAGAAGAGTGGCCGTTCATGATAACTTTTAATTGAAGATTCGATAAGAAAACTTGTATCTGTCGCAGAAAATTCCGACCTCCTCTGCTGATTTTTATTGAGTCAATCTTGTTCCCGTTTCTTTAAAATCTGCTCATGGCCCACCTGTTCTGTTTATGATATTCTTAGTACGTCTCTCTAGAACCACATTTGAGACGCATCGAGCTCCTTCTTCATGCGCAAGGAAATTGTACAGCATTGATTTACATGCAGAATTATAGAAGTAGCATGACGCTTCTTTTTTCCTAACCAAATGTTCTTATCACTTTATAGTCTGTTTAGTTTCTGGAAGAAACATTCCGCTATTACAATGTGCATTTGGACTTCTGTACCACATTTTTTCTTCGCCTTTTACTACACGACTCAAATCGATAAACTTATGTATCTACATGATTCAGTCGCTTCCAATTTGTAGATTAGAGCTTTGGCTATCCCACTTGCTGACGGCCAGGGATTCTTTCTTTTACTTTCTTTTAACAGTTGATAGACATTAAGTCTTGCTTCCTTTTGCTAAATTTTCTAGGAATATTTGAAGTTTTACTTTTGAGTTCGTAATCAACATAAATCTGCATATCTTATGTTGTTAAGATTATCTTTGACGATAACAAATCCAGATATGTGTTGTGGTAGGATCCACCTAATCTGCATAGTGGAGTACAGACCATATAAATATGGTTGGTACCGGGAAGAGAGGGAGGAATTAAGAGATTCAACCAGAGACTCTGCCCGTCTGCAACTCAGTCAACACATTCTCCAGGAACGGTTTTACCAGGAATATACAAAAGACTATATGTAAATATTGTGTACACTTTCTTGTTTCAATACATTTTGTTCTTAGTACATTTTGTGTTGTATTATTATTCCATGCATTAGTCAAGTTTCAACAATATGTATTACAGATCTTTTCGCTTAAGGCCATATCACTTTGAAATAGCGGTTCTCGCATGATCACCGAAGTTATGCAATATTATTACTTAGATGGGTGACCACTTGCGAATACAAGATACTGTAAGTTTGGATGTGCAGGTGGTGTTATGGATCACGGCTTGAAATTTGAAATTGAAGTTCCAACAGCAATCGGGTTCGTTATATTAACGAAAATACTCTTGGGAAATGTATGAAACGAAATCTTTTGTCCCCAACTATGGGTTAATTAATACGATTTATATCTTTAAATAATTACTATCTGCTAAATATTTTTACTATCTGTAAATATTTTCTTACTTTATATAATGACACGTGTTGATAAAAAGTTTGATAAGCCGCCCACCTCCAATTAATTCAGTCAATCTTTCTATTGCATTGAGTTAGATTACCATAGGCCAATTCGTGTAAATGAGTTCGGACACGTTTCCCATGAAATATGTACGAAATCATCTACAAACCCTTCTCACCTATAAAAATATAAAAATACTCTAAAAATGTGTTATGCCTTTAAATAACCTGAAAATTTGACAAGCTGTAAAACAACAAAAAAAACAAAAATTCAGTTAATTCATATCTTTCTAATTTCGTGTATTTTCTTAATTTGACTATTATACAGACAATGCTGGAAAACTGAAGTAAAATTAAAACCTTATATATGTGTTGTGATTGGTCTTTCCCGGATTATGATAAAAATTGACATATAAGAACAAAATGATTAAAAAATTACTTATGAAACAATGAAGAGCTACATAGATAGATTCATTTTCCCCAAATAATATAGGTGGATAGAATGGAATAGATAGAAATAAACTTCTTAATCTCGATAACTGAAAGAAAACCTAGAATTTCTCAACCCAAGGAACTGAAGTATATTTTTTTTAAATTGAAAAGATAAACAGACAGATGTCCTCACGATAAGAAAACAAATCCGTTTACTGGTTTAGTTTGGATTTTATAACATATCAACTCGTTCTGTGTTAGATCTAATTCTCTTGACAACTATTAGACGATTTTTTCTCGAGTTTATAGGAAAAAAAGAATTTGGATCATTGTAATATATTTTATTATATTCATTAATCATTATATTAGTATAATGATTATATTATAATATATTATAATATCATTTTATTATAATCTATTATAATCATTATATCATAATATATTATATTATATTATAATCTATTATGAGATATTATAATATTAAATTTTATTATAATCTATTATAAGCTATTATATTGTAATTATTATATCATAATATATTATAATATAATATATATTATAATCATTATGTTATTCATTAATCATTATATTATTACAATCTTTTATATTATAATATATTATAATATTATATTATAATATGTTATGATATGATATTTTATTATAATCTATTATAATCTATTACATTATAATCATTATATTATAATATATTATAATATTATAATAAAATATTATAATCATTATATTATTCATTAATTATTATATTAGTATAATCATCATATTATAATATATTATAATATCATATTATATTATAATCTATTATAATATATTACATTATTATTTTATTATAATCTATTATAAGCTATTATAAGCTATTATATTATAATCATTATATTATAATATATTATAATATAATATATATTATAATCATTATATTATTTATCAATCATTATATTATTACAATCCTTTATATTATAAATAATATTATATTATATTATAATATGTTATGATATGATATTTTATTATAATCTATTATAATCTATTATATTATAATCATTATATTATAATATATTATAATATTATAATATAATATTATAATCATTATATTATTCATTAATTATTATATTATTTAGTATAAAGAAAATTATCAGTCAGTTATATTTCCCAGCCTTTAGGTAAACATTGTTTGGGTCATATTCTACAGGTAATAAATGTTCGGCTTTATATTTGAGACTATAAGTAACCATAGTTAAGAATTATATCGAATTCTAATTTTTAATCGGGTTGATATTTGAATCAGTAGGCAAACATTTGCTCGGTTTATCGTTCAACCTATTAAAAAATTCTTGCCTTCAAAGAGACCATTTTCATGCATGGATGACGCTAAAGCACAGAAGAGGTGACATCTCGGGCTAAAATCTTCCGCTAATATGTCGTAGAAAGATTATATTGAATATGTTGCTCTGCCTGCGACTTTGGAAAGTTGCTTTACTTTGTCGGTCGAGAAAATTTTTCTCGCAAAAATCTATCTTACGCATTTATAAATCTATTATTCATTTATGCATTGAATATTGCTGTCACATTTTATCTGCTATGCATTTAGAGATTCCTTATAAAACCCAAAGAAGTGTCCGCAATGTTATAACCTGTCCTAACCTGGGGTATCGGTTGACATTTCCCTGTACTTTTTCTATAAATATTTACATGGCAATTGTTTTTTCTTGTTTTGTTTTAGTTTTAATGTGTTTTCATCTTTCGTACGTAGATTTTACGAATTTAAACGCAGTCATAGATTAGAGTCTCAGTCATTTTTCATTTCAAATGGTTAAATATAACCGCAAGTTCTATGCTAATCGTTTCTTCTCTCGAACTTCTCACTAATGGAATTCTTTTGGGGCCTGTTCCATTTCATTCGACATGGACTTTCCAAAATTTAAATGCAAATTTTATTGTCATCTTCCGTCTCCTTAAATTCCGTTCTTTTATTGTCCTCTCTCCTTAATACGGATTTTTTACGCGCTATTTCATATTCAGTAGCCATTTGCGTCTTAGTGGCTTTATTGCTTTGCTTATTGTGAAAAGACAATTATCCGTCAGTTGTATAAAATATACATACAGTCACAGCGCACTCGAGAGTTGGAATGTGTCTCTAAGTTATATCACAGGCTGACCCAAACATTGGGAGTCAAACTATTTCTCAGATCGATGCATGTACAACCACGGTTCACTTGTCTTCGTGACTGAGGTTTTGTGCCCATTGGTCCTGTTCAAAATGTCGATCATGCTACATGATGCGTTCTCTAGTAGAAACTGGATGCTCAGAATATAGAGGAAACTCATTGGTTGCTTAACACACAGATGCGTATTTGTGTATGTGTCCGTGTATTTGTGTGTGTGTTTGTGTGTGAGAGAGAGAGAGAGAAAGATAGAGAGGCACACAATCAGAATCAATGACTAAGAACTGTGAAGTTCGGGAAGCATCTGAACACATTCTGCTCCAAAAAAGTCGACGCCATTGAGACAAGACGCAAACTAGTTTCAAAATTAGTTTGATTCCTTTGGAATCACACCTGTAATCTGCTAATAGGGTGAATATAAAGAGCACTGAATTTCAAATATATATATATATATATATATATATATACACACACATACACACACACGTTCTTTTTATAGAGAAAAATATTTAAGTGAATGCTATGTTTATGATAAACAGTATTAACGATATTTACCGGCCTGAATGTCCGAGAAATTTTCATAGAAAATGTACGTACTCCGACAGGAATCGAACCTGTACCTTATAAGGAACCGTCATATAGCCTCGCATGCTTTACCGATTTAGCCACAGAGAAGAGTTTCGGATGGCAACTGGTCTAACACAGAAATAAATTGCAACCTAATGCGGGAAAAAAAATCTGACTCGTTTAGGCGATCATGTATCTTTCGATACATGATGGCCTAAGCGTGTATCACGCATGGCACACAACTGACGGATGTTTACTAAATTCATTTTCTATTCACACGCAAGCGAGTTGCTTCCAGTACATGTACTGGATTATATTAATATCCTTGCTAAAAATTAAAATATAGCCACTATTTTCCACAGTTATTTGTGACATACTTTATCAAACGCTACAAAACAAAAATATATTTCCTTCTGAATTTGTATCACACTTTCTTATATGATATTAGAATGGGCAATAAATATCGCATTCTTTTTTGCAGTGTCTTTTACGAAATCACATTGTCCGGTCCAATTTTTTTTCAGAATGAGAATGATATGTTTTGTTATACGGCTCATTAGGCTGATTGTCTGATGCAATTCGATTGCACCTGGTTTCTCAGGTAACGATATAAACATGGATCTACTTAGGTTTCCCGTTATATCACCAATGTTGAATAATTTAATCTATTACGTGTGTAATCTTGTCAATACTGAAACCATCTAAGGCTGCTAGCTTAGTTATTAGAATTCTGTCACTTTTTGCTGATTTTTTCTGACCGTAAGTATTCTTCGATTCGTTCCTCTCAACCATCTCTTAATTTCTGGTGTTCCCAGGTCCACCCTTACCCGGGGTGGTAGCACCTGTTAGGGTCCCAGCTACGGGAAAATAGTTAACCCCAAAACTGAGGTAAAAAGCATCATAAAATATTACCAACAATACGTTTTTGAAAACAAAAATCTGTTGCCAGCTATACGTTTTTGGAAAAATAATATTACCAGCTATACGCTTTGAGAAAAAATAATATTACCAGCTATACGCTTTGAGAAAAAAATAATATTACCAGCTATACGTTTTTGAAAACAATAATATTACCAGCTATACATTTTTGAGTAAAAAAATATTAACAGAAATAGAGATTTGATAAAACAAAAATATTACCAGGAAAAAAAAAATTGTCGGCATTAAATGACCCATTGAGGTTGATATGCCACAAAACAAACCAAAACACACTAAATCGTTCCTCTCATCTCTGGAATATTTTTTTATTTCACTAATATCAGTATCTTGTTTATGCATTTTATGCATTTCGTCCTGTTACTTCTCTTATATTTATACATATTTGTTTCATCTGGGATTAATTCCTTCTATTTCTGTGCATTTCTGCGCCTTTTCGTTGAGCCACTCCTCTTTAGTCCGCTTGCATTTGTTCCTAATTTCTTTGTGCGGTGTGCTACATCCTTTGCTATACCTTGTCATTGCTTTTTTGTCTTCTTTTCATCAGAGCAAAAAGTTCTTCTGTCATACATTCCGTTTACCTTTTGTCTAGTTTCCTTTGGGATGATCCCAAATGCTGATGTCACTAATGATACTGCTAAAGTGTCCCACTTTGAGTTTCCTTTCTCATTTGATCCCCTATATCTGCTTTGTCTGAATATTTCTCATTCACATTCCCAATGTCCTAAAAGCAAATGAAGAAAAGAAAGAAGTAGAGGCGAGGATGAGAAGCAGAGGAAAAATAAGACGTGTAGATTTAGGGGAATGAAAAAGAGGAGGAAGTGGAGGGGACGGTAGAAGAAGAAGAAGAAGAAGAAGAAGAAGAAGAAGAAGAAGAAGAAGAAGAAGAAGAAAGAGGAGGAACGGAAATGAGGAGAATGAAAAGAAATCAGAAAAAGAAAATGGAGAAAGAGGGCGAGGGTTAGAGTTTAAAGGAGGCAAAGAAAAAGAAATGAGGAAGCGTAATAAGAAAAGTAGAAAAGAAGAGGTCGAGGTTGAAAGCGGAGCAGTGTACAAAAATGGAGGATGAAGTGAAATAAAGAAGGTGTGAAAGAAGAAGAAGAAGGGGGAGGAGGAAGAAGAGTAGATGGGAGAGAAGAAGAAGAAGGAGGGGGAGGACGAGGAGGAGGAGATGGAAAAGAAAAAGAAGAAGAAGAAGAAGGAGTTGGAGTATAAGAAGAAGGAGAAGAAGAAGAAAAAGAAGAAGAAGGATTAATATTCAGTTTTTACTGAATAATTTCAAAGAGAATAGAATAATTAAAATATAAGTGGTTTCGAGAAAATAATATCTGAACTCGATCATTTGACGAAATGAATTTTTCGCTAAGCAACTTTTTTTTAATGTCTCCATGAGAAACAATGCGGTGATTTCTGCTGAAACTACAATAGATGTCCATATTTTCAACCTTAAAAAGCATAAACGATTTTGGGGGCAAATATGAAAAACAAAAAAGGTTTTTCTTTCCCATTTATTTTTGAAGCAAACCCACTAAATATTCTGATCACGTACATGTACTAAATCATAAAAAGAAGCTCAATTTTTATTTCAGAAAGTGACTTTCTTGCCAAAAATTGTCAGTAGACGTCAAAGGGAGAGAAAATATAAAAACAAAAAACTTCGACTTCAGATATGGTTTTTACTTCATTGTTTAAGTATGCTTCCCAGCAGTACAATTTCTCTTTTATGTTTGAAAATCTAAGGAAGGGATTTGAAGAGCCAAACCTTAGGTTCACATCTTTTGTAGGAGTCTGTGACGATCTTTCGTTTAATAACTCGCTATAGATGTGTATGTACGTATAACATTCAATTATAGATATCTATATACATATAAATGGTAAAATGATTGAATTGCGACAGCACATATATGTGTGAGTTTATACGTGTTCGAGGCTCGATCAATATGTCTGTAAACGAAAACGAAATTCTTAGCTGAATAACATTCTCAAATATTCACCTTGCTGTATCGATTGCGTTAATGTTTACCTCTGTATTAAGCGCATTAAGAGGAACACGAGAGGATTTATGTTTAAATAATTACTATTTTCATTATTACGACACATAATTATTAATTAAAAAGTTATAAACATTTGCCAACGCAAGAAAAATACATATGTCAATGCTTTCCGTTGCTTGGTGAAATTTAACAAGGAAAGTGTGTAAACTTTACTCAGAAGCCTGTACTTAGATACAGAAAGAGGCTAAGTTTCGAAATTATTTAATTAGATCAAACTTTACGATAACATTAAAGATTGCAGTATAAAGTAAAAGGAAACTACCCTGGCAGTTTGGTGGCGTTAATTTTCGGCCCATTAAACGAAACACACAGACAGACACCTACACACACACACACACACACACACACACACACACACACACACACACACACATATATATATATATATATATATATTAAAAAGAGTAAAGACACAAATGTTTTTGATTACGATGCCTATTTATTATATACTTTTTCTCTCTTTAAAATATACACTTTAATCTCATTGAAAAACAATGATCTCTCTCTTATACACACACACATATATATATATGTGTGTGTGTGTGTGTGTGTGTTGTGTGTGAATGAGTGTTATAAATAGAAATAAGCCTTGCATGGAATATTGCTGTCATATATGACCTGGTGCTGTACGTCTCGAGGTCCTCGACAAAATCAAGAGACGAATATGCAATACGATATGTCCTGATCTGGCATCTCGTCTACAGTCGCTTTCTCACAGACGTGCCGTGGATTCCCTCTGTATTTTCTACAAATATTTTCACGGCAACTATTCCGACGAACTACTTTCACTGGTTCCCACACTGCATGAATTTAAGCGAGCTACTAGACTGGCATCTCGATACCACCCTTTTGCTGTCGAAACTGTTAAATATAACTATAAAACAGCTTCTTCTCTCCTACTTCCCATCTGTGGAACTCCCTTTCTCTTTCTTACTTCCCTGGCAACTATAATCTGCAAATATTCAAGTGTAATGTCAATCGGCATCTTCTGATACCTTGATTTTGTTCCCCGTCCTTTTCTGTATCCTTTCCTCAAACACGCCTCTTTACTCTTGTTCTCAATCCTCTGTAACCTCTTGCGTGCTAGTGGCACTCCTGCCTTGCTTGTGGTAAATTGCTTTTAAAAAGAGTTATGTAATCTAAAAATAAGGAACTTCCTTTGAAAATAAAGGTTTATATTCATTTATAGCGCAGAGAAATACAGTAGAAAGTTCATTGAAAAAATGCACGATCTTAAATGTTCTATTTTTTTACTTGTGAAAATCCATGATAGGCTCTCAAACCCATACGCTCACACACACACACAAGATCACCTTTACAAACAGTACCTTTTCTGAGATGGACATTTCGACATCTATTTTCATTGAAAATCTTGAAAACATTTATGTGCACCCCAATTTATATGAATTCATAAGGTTATGTTCTTTTATATCGTATACAAAAACAAAACACAGTTCATGGAAGAAATGCACCCGCTTAAATGTCCTAGTTTTTCTTGTGAAAACCCATGATACGCACACACATATGCACACACATACGCTCACACGCACATACGCTCTCTCTGTATATATCTTTCTCTCTGTATCTCTCTCTCTCTCTCTCTCTCTCTCTCACACACAATCACCTTTACAAACGGGTCATTTCTCCAGATGGACATTTCGATATATATTTTCATTGAAAATCTTGAAATTATCTAGTGACACCCCAATTTATGTGAATTCATTCTTGGAAATTATTTTGATTAGAGTTCAGATTTAATTAATTTTTTCAAACCGTTTCAGAGATGTTATTACCGGCTCGTCCTGTAAGGCTAAGTTTGTGTCATACAACAGACAATCAAGGAAATTGATCGAATTATGATTTAACACGATTCTATAATTATCGAGATACTATCGTATTATTTAGATTCGATTATGCACGAAATTGACCCCCCTCTTCTAAAATAATTGAATTTTGCATTGAAAAGAAATGACGAATTCGCACATTCTCCTAAAACCTTGAAGCTAAAGCCTGCACCAGCCATGAGTAACCGATTGATTCGTTATTCGAATTACTGAGCGTTGAAATATGAAGACGCCATGTTTGTATATCGGTCCAAATATTTGAAACGGTAACATTAAGCGATGGTGCTCTTTCGTTATCTATTTGTTTAGCGCTTTTGAGAATATATCGGACACATACCCGCAGACAACTTATATATATATGTAGCTTCAACCTCTCTTTAAGCAAATATTTTCATGAAAACTGCTCTGACGAGCTTTTTACACTGGTGCCCCGATTGCATGAATTTAAGTGTGCTACAAGATTGCCATCTATGTCTGAACCATTTACTGTTGACATAGTGAAATATAACCGCAATTTCTCCAAAAGTCTCTTTTCTTGCACTTCCCCCCAGTGGGACACCCTTCCGTTTCGTTGCTTCCTTCAAATCTACAATGTACAAAAATTGAAATGCATCATCAAACGCCATCTTCTGTCTTCTTGAATTTTGCCCATCTTTTGTACTTTCCTCAGTCCTCCCTATTTTCAGTCTTCTCTTTAATTCCTTTCATATGAGTAACATTCCCGTCTTGTTTGGAGTGAAATGATTACATATATATATATATATATATATATATATATATATATATCTATATATATATATTGTGTATATTTAGGAAGCAATATTTCACTGATACATGTTTCATTAAATAATATAGACAGTTGAAACGTAACCTGAACAAATTAAACTACCAAATCTCCACAAATATTCTTAAATGCCTATAATTGATAATAGAAGACTTTGTTTATACCAACGTCTTCCCATACTTAATACTTCTCGTTTTCATTCTCGTGTAGTCATGTGTGACGTAACGACCTGCGACGCGATTTTCGCTCCCGCGTCTCGTATCCACGAGTTTGTCGTTGGTTTGAAATTTTTCAAGCAACAAAAACAGAATATCATTATTGTTTCGTCCGTGTATTACTTGATATATTGAAATGTTATTGTCATCTTTGATAATGGCTTATGTGAGTCGGAAGCTTAGATTGTATTTAAACATGTATCAATATGCTGATTTCTTTTCCTCTTTCAATGATAATGCTATTATGCTTATCAGACAATATGAAAGGAACTTACTTAAAATAAATAAATAACACATGTCTATATTATTTAATGAAACATACATATATATATATATATATATATATATATATATATATATATATATATATATAAAATTAGTGGAGACGGTCAGTTAGAATTTATTTCTTCAATACACAAACACACATCTTCAGCCCGAAGTTTTTTTCTTCTTTTTTTAATAAGTGGAGTCAATTTATCCAGACGAAAGGAAAATGAAGTGGAAAAAAGAAAAAAAGAAAATGAAAAAATTATAATAAAAGAGGAATAATGAAAAAAAAAAAATCAAGATAAGGTTTTAAAAAATTGGGGGGGAGAAAGAGAGAGGGGAAATGGTGGGAGGGGTAAGAGAAGGAGAGAGGGAGAGAGGGGGTGAAAGAAAAGAAAGGAAAAAAGGAAGAATTAAACATGAGCAGATAAGCTGATCTAGAAATGATTTTTTTTTGTCTTTAAGGACTAAACAAATTCAAATACAGTGAAAGGTAGTGGATTGATCATTTAAAATAGATACATTGAATTTTCTGATATCCATGTCATTTCCCAGAGCGAAACAATCATCATCACATTATTCAAGTTCAAATTGATAATAATAATAACTTTGGAAATGTACAGTTTCCCTTGTGATAGTAAATTTCCTTAAGCACAGCATGGGAATGTGGAACACTACACTATACCTAAATCACACCAGAGGCACTGACATCTCCAATCGTCTGTATATCCGACGCGGAATCTTTCAAGGAGACTCACTTTCACCCCTTCTGTTTTGTCTGTCCTTAATCCCCCTTACGCATGAACTAAACAACAGTAGCTACGGTTACAAACTAGACAAAAAAATATTCTATCACCTACTCTATACGGATGATCTCAAACTCTTTGCCAAAAACTACAATGAGTTGAAGATCCTCCTCAATATTGTAAAATGTTTCAGTGACGACATAGGTATGGACTTTGGATTAGATAAATGTGCAAAAGTAATATAAAAGAAAGGGAAAAATTACAGAAACAACCTGAATAGATTTAGACTTTTCACAAAGATTAGGGAACTGGAACAAGATGAAGCCTAGGAGTATCTAGAAATTATTGAAGGAATTGGTATACAATATACCCAAATGAAGGGGAAGGTAAGAAAAGAGTACTACCGTCGTGTGCGTCTGATACTAAATGCCGAGCTGAAGTTAAAAATCAGAATATCAGCCATAAATACCTTGGCAGTCCTTGTGGTACAATACAGCTTTAACATCCTTAATTGGACCATAGCTAATATTAAGCTTCTCATTTGCTACCGCATGCATCATCCCAAAGCTGATGTTGATCGTCTCTATGTGCCCAGATCCGAAGGAAGCAGAGGATTAGTTCAACAAGAACTGTCCTACAAAACTATAACAGTTAACCTTCAAAGATACCTGGGAACTAGAGAAGACTGGATGATGGTATGTGTCAAAGAACACGAATGAGTGTAGTAAGCGTAAAAAAAGAAGCCAACAAGTTTAAAATAGAGTTTAAATGGATGCAGAAATACAAGTAAAGCACAATACACCGACTGAAGCTGCAAAATACATAAAAAAGAAAAAGCTAACATTCGGCAAAACATAATGACTTGCAACAAACATAATAATAGTTTTATAGTCGATTTTTTTTTTAATTATTAAGAAGAAGGATCAAAGTATTTTTTGAATATTTAATTAATTTTTTTTTTTTTGACTACTTTTTAGAACATTCGAAATTTTGATTAAAAAACTTATTTTTCTTGCGTCTGTGGTTGTACTAATTTTTAGCTTAGCAAATGTTTGCGGTGACGGACACATAAATTTGAAATTTTAATCAAAAATTACTTAATCGTCTGATGTTAATGAAATTTCCAGGGCATATCAAAAAATGAGTTAAATTACTCTTGAACATTTTTTATTAAAAATATTTTTTACATGTGTTTCGCCTCCTGACTTAATTTTATGAAAAATTAATAAACTGAACGTGCTTATTTTTAGTAACTATATTACTAAAAAGAAGAATTTTTTGAAGAATTTAAATTACCGAATTTCTTTTTCAAAATCGGACTCCGTCTTACCGAATATTGGTTTTGAATCATGAAATAAAAAACAAAAGTTGCAATAGAACTAAGTAATTATTTAATTAGAGAGTTTTTTGTTGCGTTTATTAATAAGGTATATTAAAGACGATATTGTCTGAAGAAAAAAAAATTCGATGAAAATGAAATATTATAAAATATTATGTTCAATGATTTATAAAGATTTAAATTTTTTAAATTAAGTTTCATTGTGATAACTCTTAATAAAACTATATTTACTAATCATATATTGTAAAACTTTTTACAATCTGACGACACCGAATATTTTAAAAAGAATTTTGATTTGTTTCAGTCTGGATGATATTCATGCAGGATTTCTTAATATTGATGCTCAACCCGATAACATTGTCATTATAAAGTCACGTGTTTTAAGGACTACCCCACCCCGCTTACGGGAACAAGCCCGAACGAGCTTTATCGTCTGCTGCACCATACTTAGCTATGAACACGTTCGCTGGTCATTCGGCTGTCAATAAATCGATTAACACGCCATAAAATCAAGGCCGTCGTAGTTAAGAAATTCGTGTATACAACAATTTATGCTATAAGTATTATTTGTCGTCAATCAGATTAGTCTGACTTTAAATTTGCCAATTTTCCTCAAGTTATATTTAATAAATATATATATTTATTTTTGCAAGATTTTTAAATCCGAGAATGAACTATTGTTTACAAAATTAACTACTGTTTACAAATTGTTAAAATAGACATTTTTATGGATTTTACTCCAAGAAAATCGATTCCAATCAATATAAATTCTGTTTGAAATAAACTACAGAGTATTTTGAGTACTGGAAATAGTAAAATTAAATCCTTTAACTTTCAATTCAAACTAAAATGACAGATTTAAGAAAGATGAGTCATTTTTACAAATTCATTTAGAACTTTACGTATGCCTATTATAATTGAACTGTTGATCCTATTTTATCTTCTGTTAATCGTAATTAGATTGATGTAATTTTTTATTGAAAGCCGTAGCGTAGAAATAAAGAATGTTAACTTATGTCAAGAAAATACCCACGATCCCTCAAACGAACAGAGACCGGTCATGTTGACGAAAATAAAGCAATAGCACCTGCATTGAGTTGTGAGATTGATTGCCGTATTTCGCGATGTATAACAGTTTAATAAGTTGCTAACATAAGAGAAATTTTTAAAAAACGGTGAGATAGATTTCCTCCCCATTTAAACAACTACAGAGATCACGTGGTAACCTAATCAATCTCCATCTGGTGTAGTTTCCACTATAAAAAGTTTGTAAAGATAATTTCAAGCTTCTTTTTTTTAATAAGGATTTCAACAACACCAGGTGTGGACACTAATACTTTCCCACCTGAACAACAATCAATTTCTTCATATTTATTTACGTTTTTAGTTATTTTTCTCAGAGTTCATTCTTCGCTACCGTAATTATCAGCACTGTGTTTTTATCGATTACATTTAGTCAACTGTTTTAGTTAAAACGTTGTCTTCATTAAGAACCGTTTACTCCCTAAGCGGTAATCAAAACCAATTATTAAATATAGCATTACAGTAATATTATTTTTTTTCACGATTTGCTTAATAATGTTTGTTGATGTATTCAGTATAATATTCCATCGGTGATTATTATCATGCTCCAGATGTGTTTTGCAAAAGATTATACTCAGATAATTCCTTAAAACTGTTAAAGTAATTTCCATCTCCTTTTCTTAAAACAATTATTCGAACCGAACATTAAGACGCTAAGGAAATGCGTGAAAGAAGAAATACTATTCCAAAAAGAAACAAAATAAAACGCAACAAAATAAAATACAACAACACCTGTCCGAATAATTTGCAGACTAAACACTGCAAACAATTTATCTTTTATTACTTGCATTATTTACATTATTCGGGCTGTTATCCTCATCTTCCTTGCCATATTCACAACTTTTCGGACGTTGTACGCTCCGGTTTTCTTCACGTGATTGGAATTTTGAAACGAAATCTTTATTTCCTTTATTTCGTCCAGATATGCTAGACCACAAAATAGTCATGACTGAGCAAGCATAGAAATGCATACAATATGGGAGCCAGTAATAAGGAGCGTTAAGGAAAATCAATTAACAACAAAAAAAAGTAATTGTAATGTAAGCTCTGGTAAAAAAAATATAAAATAAAAATAATAACAGAAAAATTGCAATTTGATTAATAGTAAAAAAAAGGTTGCTGAGACATTAAGTTTATAAGTCCTAAAAATTCAAGAACAAATGTCACAGGACACATGACCCAGTGGATAAAGGCATTTGTTAGATCCAGTGACTAGACCCAATGTGAATTCAATAACAGGCTACAGCATTGGTGAAGTTAGGGTGATTAGTTATTGGGAAGTAACTGTGATCTACGACCGAATAATTTAAGTAATCATACAATCTCAATTAGATCGAATTTTATTTATATTTAATATTTCTTTCCTAGTCATTTTTTTACATGAAAGAAACTATTTGTCTATATTTCTAAGATGATATGTTGTAATTATTTACACTATTTACATTGTTACGGCTATTGTCCTCATCTTTCTTGCTAAATTCACAACGTTTCGACCGTTGTACGCTCCGGCCTTCTTCGTGCCATGCCTCTTCCAAATGTCTCAGTAACAGTTATTTCCCTTTACCTCAACTCGCCAAGTTATTTTTTTATGTTTTTGTTTTTGTTCAACTCCACATTAGCCAGGTTTTGTTCTCACGACGAACAATATAAATAGTGCAAATGAAGAAAATTTATTCTCAAATATCTGCCTGATAAACACTATCCAATTCCATAACGAAATTTTCAAACACCTTTCAGAGAGTCGTTGTACAATGCAATTTCGATTTAATTATATTTAGCCTGCTTGGCGAAGACTTCGGCTCTCGGAAGGAAATTAATCAATTAGAGAAAGTCCTCACAACATTCACAAGGCATGCGCATCCAAACATTAAAAGTTCTGTGTTTGCGCCAATTTTCTCACAGACCGGGGCGATATCGATATTTTTCTTTCAATAAATACCATTGTAGCATATTCTAAATTATTTCAGTTGCAATATAAGTCATTCTTAATTGATGTCTGAGATGGTTACCTAAAAAGTTAATGGAAATATATATTTAATGCTAAGAGTTCAATAAATCTATGACTGATGGATAGGTTGCTAATGCGTTTAAAATGTCACGTACGTTGGAAAGGCTTTCTTAATGAAGCTTAACAAATAAGCAAATTAGGATCAAAATTGAAAAAATGAAACTGACTGCAGACTACAAATAATTAAATCTATTCGGGTTTTTAGAAGTAGAAATATTCCAATACGTTTTTCGTAAGAATCGCGTCAATTGAACAGGGATAAACGTTTGCACTTTCCTTTAAAATAAAATCAGAAATAGTTTTACTTGAGGAATAAATAAACTTCAGTTTTTATTTTTTATTTTTTACAGTTTTAATAGGAATGTTTTAAAGACGTTTTCATTGATTTCCATTTTTACTTTCCTCGCCTAAAGAAAGCGCACTCTCTTAGCGCAATTTTCTCTTCATGTAATTGCTTTTAATTATAAACGTGGTTCTTAAAAGCATTTAAACGGCGCTCTCACTCGCTGCGATAAATACATACATGCATGCATATATGCAGCATCTATGGATAGAAGATTTGTATTTGTATAAAGAGGCATTAAGCTCGGATAAGCATATGTTTCCATTTTATATTCCATCTCTCTTTTCTGCCAACACATTATCATTTATTATATTTATAGTAAAACAGTATTATTTTATTAAAAAAATATATCATTCCAGAAGTGGATGTGTAGCTGAATGGTTGGAACGTTACAGTTCCGATAATGAGGCCCTGGTTCCAATCTCAATCTGGCTGAGTTTTGACTTGTAAAATCTGCGGAGGCCAAACCAATGAGGGACACCTTGAGTTAAAATCATACCTTGAGTTGACCCAAGCCTCGAGAGAGAAACGGATAGATAAATGGGTTCGAATGTCGGGCTAGCAAGAAATAACAAGCACACTGGCTTTTTGCAACAATAGATTTTGTGTTCTCTCCAAGAATGGTTTACTCAAAATAGTTGTAGTATAAATCCATAAGTCGGATTTGTGGGTGTTGAAGAAATATAAAATGGGTCTTCGAATTTATCTGCAATGGGTATTAACTGAACATCCTAGCCATAGATCATGAAACTAAATAATCTTGAAATTTTCGTGATCTCTATGAGTTCAATGTTGAAACACTGGTTGCACAAAAATCATCAAAGTTAAGCAACATCTATCCCCGGTCAGTACCTAGATGGGTAACCGTTTGGAAATAACACGTGATGCAAGATTGGATGTGAGGGTGTGCGGAATTGTTAATCAGGGAACAGAGTTTCAATTTCTGTTGGATTCATTATATACATTTACGCGGATATACTCATTGGGAGCTATTAATCCACAATTTTCCCACTATTTGTGGATTGATTAGTAAATCATTTTACAATCTAAAAATATATTCTGGCTTTAAATATCCTGCAAAGGGTTGTTAACCCGTAGAAAACGCATCAAACTATCAATATGGGTTAAAATATGAAGTATTAGAGAAATATATTTATCAATTCAGCAATACAACTTTTTTGTTATTACGGTATCAACATTTCGTCTCTTGGGCACTCTGACTTGCTGCAGGTGCCTGTCATGACAGGTAATCTTCATGGAATTTCCATTTAAAAGACTTTCCTATACGACAGTGATATATTGCACTTATTCAGTCTTCAATGTCGAGAGACATCTAGTCATTCGTATCTAAAAACATCATTGCGGTACCTCGGGTACATTGATCAGTAATATTACTTCCTGGGTCTCTAAACCCTGAGATGACCTCTTCCAGATGGCCGAGGCAGTAGCGATAACTTCCAGGTCAGCTGCCCGGCATCTTTCACGTTGAATCCGCGAAATTTTACCTGAGCTTCTAATGGTTGGATCCTTTTTGGAATTCAGGCAATGATAGTTGGCTTTATAATTACTGCAGTCTTCGTTTTCCCATTTATGGTCGTTGAATTTACCCGCCATTTTTTCTAGTTGGTGAGGGAATCACTTTATCATTTGTTAATTTGTCTGCATGTTGATTTTCTAAGGTATGCGTCAAGAGTAATATTTGCGTAAGTTTGATGGATTTAGGATTATATGCTCCTAATTTTATTAAGGTTAATACCAATATTTATGTGTAAAAAATAAGTAAAAATAAGAAATAAAAAATATGGGAACCATTAATAATGTGTGCTAGGGAAAAGCGATAACAACAATAAAAATTGCAATATGAGCTCTGGTAAAAACATGAATGATAGGAGCAAAAATTGAGATATGAACACTGGTAAAAAAAAATGATTGGTGAGGACATTAAGGTTTATAATACACAGAAATTCATACACCCATGTTCTCTAGGGATGTCCATTCACAGTGGATAAAGGCGTTGGTTAGATCCAGTGGCAAGACCCAAAGAGTGTGAGTTCAATACCCGTTTAAGGCAGTGGAGAACTTGGAGAGGGTAATTAACAGGAGATAACTGATAACTGACATCCATTATGCATGGCACGTGGAACTATAACAGTCTACCCCAGTGAGCGAAATAAATGGTTCAGTTCGCCATTCCGACCACCTGAAGAAGACTGGCCGAAACGTTGTAATAAATATGTCGACAAAGACAAGGAAAAATAGTCCGTATAATGAAAATAATGAACAATAACAAAGGAAGAAAATTGGAACACGGCTAATCTCATCTATCTCACTAGTCATTTTCATCCGATTTTGCACCAATTATCAATTTAGTTGATCGCTGTTAAACGCTGTATTAGGGGAAAAATTTCTTTAATGAAAAAGAAGTTCCAAAGTTTCACATCAAAACCTGCGATATTTCACTCAAAGGATGTTTAAAATGATGCCTGAAAGGGGTAAAAATCCATGTCATTTAATGGAAGATATTTTATAGAACAAAATATAAACTGTACTATATTTATTGAAGAATTAATTTCATAAGAAAGAAATGCTATGATCCATGACTCAACATGAAATACACACAGGCTATAGATACACGCACACTCCCGCATTCAGTCTCCCTCTCACACATATATTCACTCTCATTCACTAACTCTCGCACAAACGCTCGCACATAATTATTAAATTATTTATCCCGCATACTTTTATCACTTTAAACATATTTTTATTTTTCGAATGCTGCCGGAGGGAGCATTTTCATTTAATAAGATTACTCGAATATTCAGACCGATAAACATACAGTTTACTAAATAAATGGAGCATCTCCTTAAATATGGGCATTACAGAATTGATCTCGATTGTGCTACCGCCAAGAAATAAACAGTGCGTGCACATAACACATTAAGTCGCTTACCATTCATATATATATATATATATATATATATATATATATATATATATATATATATATATATATATATGGAATCATCATATATATATAAATTATATATATATATATATATATATATATATATATATATATATATATATATAAAGAAATAATCACGCATAGAATCAATCTGTAATATTGATGCTATCCATAGAATTATGTGATCCTCATTTATAAAACTGTTGTTTCCAGTTTATATATATATATTTTTTTAAATGCAAATACTATAGAATAATCCTTTATTCATCGGCAAGCATATTTTTTTTTCCTTTTAAAATTAAAACTTGGAGACCAAATAATAGTTTGTAGACAGAAAGATGTTCTTTTTTGAGAATGTGCTATGATTGACGGTTGTGTACAATATCGGAACGTGCAAAAACGCAACGCTAAGTTTTTCCAAATTTTAAGTGAGAATTTTTATTTGAACTTTTCTTGTGATGTGGTAAATCCACGTATTCTATTTATACAAGTGTTTTCAGTTAATATGTCATGAACTAAGTATACAGTTCACTTAATATAGTGTTATGTCTTCTTTCGTCTCCAAGTTTTAATTTTAAAAGGCAAAAAATATGCCTCAGGTTGAATAAAGGATTATTCGAAAGTACTAGCATTTAAAAAATATATAAACTGGAAACAACCCACAACAGTTTTATAAATGAGAATCACATCACTCTATGGATTAACAGTATTTTGATGCATGCATTATATTCTACTAGTGGTGGGATATCGCCAATAATATCATTAATATTGCTGATTGATTCTATGTGTGATTATTTCTTTGTATATAAATATATGCTGCTTTATGTTTTATATTTATATATATATATATATATATATATATATATATATATATATATATATATATATATATATATATATATATATATATATATATATATATATATATATAATATATATATATATATATATATATATATATATATATATATATATATATATATATATATATGATTTATATAAGTTATTTCCAATTATGTTTTTTATGGAGAAGTATGTTTTAAAATTAGCAATTAAAAAAAGCCTGTGAAAATAATTTTCAAGAACGAAATATGACGTTTGGTGATGAATAAAGATTAGTTATTTTGAAGTTCAAGAAATAGGACGCCGCTTAATCTTACGGATAAAGTTGCGAAAACATTGGGAAAATAAAACAGAGTCGGACTTCATATTTGACTAGAAGTGGTAAAAACAGAGGAAGGAATTGGAAAAGGTCTTGGCGAAGAAAGGCATGAGTTGTAAGGTCAGCCGAGGATGTTTTTCTGTGAGACCAATTGGTTGCGAGATAAGAATTCCATTTGAGATTGGCAGTTGAAAATTTCCGAAAATTTGATACTAGTTCCATTTGTTTACCTGTTGAGCATTAGAAACCTGATATGAAATAATTCAGCTGCCGCTACCACACCTTTAAGCTCGATGATCGACATTGTATTCTTGAGGGGAGAATCCAAATTACTGGTTAAATAGTTGGTTTAAAAGATGAGTGTAAGTTTTTTTTTCTTCTATATATCATGTCTAGAAAGAACATGTTTGATCACGAACTTTTTCAAATTGTACCATTGTCATTATCTTGAATTCTTGATGTGCCGCTTATTCAGGAAAAAATATTTAACTAGTTTATCGCTGGTTCATCCAACTTCACTTGTTTCCAAAAGCGTCCTGTGTTAAATCTTTCACGTCCACCGTTTAATTTTCCTCGTTATGACTTCCACAAATGTCATTCAATCATCGCCGATCGGACCACTAACTAGCACCTGTCACGATGAAACAATGTTCCTACAACATCTGGACGCCCCGTGCCTTGAAAGACTATTATACCTTAAAGTCACACCTGACATCAAGTGGAACATACGATCCATCGCAAAAGATGCAGATAAAAATGGTCGCCTCTCTCCAGTAAGTATCTGACTCTTCCTGCTTTACTGATGAGGCCGAAATTGGGGTACTGTTATCATAATTAGGCGGTAGCTCGCCGGTTTACCCTCTCCAGTCGTGACAGAGTCCAAAAGCGTCTTTGAGTTCTTGTGTGTGACGGTTTATTTTCCAACCTCCCATATCTCTCTCACAGAGAGGACGTGACAAGCCTATCGCTGCTTCATCGCTACTTCCACGGAAAGTGCTAGCTCGAGCTACATTTCTTTGTACCACCAGTTCAAGTCTTCATGGCGATGATCCGCCTTACCACACACATTGTGCCAAGCAACCCCCATTCCATCTGTGTTCCATTATATAAAAATAACTTTCTCACGAACCGCTTCTTCCTGCGAACCATAGTTCTATGGAACCTTCTCCCAAGACTCACTACAATCTTAATATGTCCAAGTCAGTTAATCGTTGTATTCCTCTCCTATCAGCAAGAACTGCCTCAGCTAACCATCTACCTCGAGTAGCCCCCGGGTCTTGTAGAGGGTGAACCTTACTGTAAGAATTAGTTTTTCCATATCAGCATTTCTCGTCATATGTCCAAGAACGGATAATCGTTTCTTTTTTCTTCAGTATGCCATGTCAGTGTTACATCTTCCACATCATCTTTCTTCGTTATGTGTCCCCAAAAATATCAACTTCTTCTCTTGACTTCAATAAGCATATGTATAAATTTCCCAGATCTTCTTTCCCCATTATTCGTCCAAGAAACTACACTTGCTTCTCTTGTCTTCAGTATTTTGCGTCAGTGTTATATTTCTTCTTTTCTCTTTATGTGACCAAAAATGTCAACTGCTTCTCTTGTTTACATTTCGCCTTGTGGCATTTTTTACATATTTCTTTCCTTGGTAGGTGATCAAGAAATGTAAGCTGTTGCTACTGTAATTAATGAAATAAGTTCTATATAGCAAATATCTGTTAAGAGGACAGATGATTCACACTCTGAATCAGAATCAATCACCAAAAATCCAGTATAGGGATCTGAGATCGATTAAAATGATAATTTCTGGTTCTTATGCAAATGAACTCCGAAAGTCTTTTACCTATTCAGAACTCCTGCTGCAAAATATGCTACGTAGCATTGAGATATGTACTAAAGTAGACATACGTGAAAGTGTGTCGCTATGGGAATAAATATATCACTTCACGCAAAGACGCGACCTGGGATGAGAGTTGGTAACACATGTTAATTTAAAGTAATTTGAAATTTATATAATCATTTTCAGTTGGAAATTACTGGCTGTTCAGTGAACATATTTGTTTGTTAAATTTGGTGCTAAACTTGTTATAAAATTTTATTTCTATAATAAGCAACTATATCAGTCATGCGTTAAGTAAAATATTCATGTATATAATTGCAGACATTTGCAAATATTTGCCTCTGTGATATCAGAATAGATACGTGATCTCATGCAGAAACGTTAGTTCCGATGAGAGTTCGTGATGGTATTTTATTTAGAATAATTATAATCTGTTTAGTTACTTTATTTTTTTTTGTTTCGTCATTTATTTTTTACGTCGCTATCAGTAAATTCGAACATTATTTCTAGCATTATATAAAAATTTTGTTGTATTTACATTACTAGATGTTTGTTTTTTTTATGTCTTGTCCTTAACTATTTTAAACTGGAGAGCTTGTACGCCAGTCATTTCTTTCTTACAAAGACTTTGCTTCACAGGCATTTCAAATAATACGTTTGATTCCAAGATAAAAATATGTACTATATTCACATGTATTAGACCTTTTAAGACAACAAGCAAACAACAATTACATTTGACATGCCTGAAAGGGTAAAGGAGACTATCGTGGTGACACCCGCCAATTAAGTAATTCTTCAATACGGCAATTTTAAAATAGTTTCGTTCAAATCATAAGCAGACACCGTCTAAAAAAAAGTATGTATTAACAGATTCTCAAATTAAGGCCGTATCTTATTTCTAAATGTAGATTCTATATCGAAACTCTTGAGTTTCTCTCTCGCTGGAAAAATGCTTCGACTCTACAATCAGTCAGATAAGACAATTGGTAACAATAAATTATCTAGCTGATCGGATTTTCTCGTGTGTACTGATCAGGATGCATTTGGATTCTTCGTAATCGGCATGGATACAGAAACGTGTGTACTTGCACGTGGAAATAACTGCACATATATTTTGTTATTTATTTATAAAACAACATTGATTCTTCGCATTGACTGAAACACTTTCTTTTGTATTTGAGAGATTCTCAGAATTTACTGTTTGTTTTATATGGCATCGTTAACAAAAACCAAACTATGGTAGCAGTAATTACTGAGGTTGTCAGTATTTGAGCACGAAACCTTACGCTACTGGAAGAATATAATTATGATCCTTAAGAGGTGTTATCGCTTAAGCGTGTGGAGGCACAGTGGAGTAATGGATAGCGGCTCAGGCTGAAGAATCGGAGAACCGAGTTCGAATTCCAGTCGAATCATTGCATTCACTTACTTGCTCCTACCCTTTGCAAATATATATATCCTCCTTTTTCCGCCAGCTATAGGTAAATAGCGCGAGAGACCGGGTGTCTTGGATGGCAACCTACTGCGGGGGGAAAAATCTGCTTCATCAGCCATGTATCGTTCGCCGAAGCGTGTACTGAACTGACTGATCATTTAAAATGTATTATACTGAATGTCTACATATACGTATCATGTCCGTACTGTGTGAATGATAATGGTTGGTTGATTTTGTTTAGCGGCATACTAACTTTTAGGGTTATTACAGCCGGAATCTAAATATTTTGAATGTCATTGTCTGCTTTCAACCACATATATAATGTAGTTATTCATTTTGCTATAAATATGTATTGTTGGTCATTTTACTATAAATAGGTATTTTTGGTAAGTTTTACTATAAAATGTATTGTTGGCAATTCTACTATACATATGCATTATTGATAATTTTAAGATAAATAGGTATTTCTTTAGTACGAAATGTATTCTTAAACTTACGTAGAGTTTTGTTTTCGTTTGGGGATTCATTGATTTCCCACAGATGGGGCCAAACATGTACTACCACCACGGGTCAGGGTGCGGCTGGGAATAATGGCAATGCAATTAAGTAGTGGTTACATACTTCACAAAACTGCCACTCTTCCGGTTATAGGATTTGCTGCCGGAAGTAGTTTATCATCATACCCAGGACTAGAATGATAATGGCAAGGCATTCATTCATTGAGAAGCGAGCGACAATTTTTCAGGAAATTAGATTTTTCACAAGCGATTATAGCACTTTCCTGTGCTGACTAGGTCTTATTTTGTAAACTTCTGTTTGAAGTACCGAAGAAATTGTTTCCTCTCTCTCTCTCTCTCTCTCTGTCTCTCTCTGTCTCTGTCTCTGTCTCTCTCTCTCTCTCTCTCTGGTTATCTATTTTCGATGATCATCTTGTTGAAAGTCTTCAAGTGATGTCGTTTCTGTTATTTGGTACAGTTCTTTGTTTGCGATTCTGTCCCGGACGTTCGAAGAAAGAAGCTTCTCACTAATACCTATAGGTTTCATTTAACCAAACATATTTTTAACAGCTGATTTCATAAATCGGTTTTCGTATTGTTTAGAAGTGTCCGAACTATTTTGACACCATACTTAACGATCTGACGAGATTAATTAAGGACATGGCTCGATTTTTATGGAAACAATATTAAACATAACTTCTTATATAGCCTGTAATTCTGAGAAATATCATATAAACATAAAAGTGTACATAGGCTCTATCCTTGAGACAGTGCGCGTATACTCATAAATATAAGAAAACTTAAAACGATTTTCATCATAAAAAATGATATATAGATTTATCATAAAACGAATTAGTTGTATAATTTTGTTCCAGAGTTCAGTATATATATATATATATATATATATATATATATATATATATATATATATATATATATTATTGTCATCCACAGACAGGCTGTTTCTCTGTATCACAGCTCTACGGCGTGGCTTGATGTCTGTTTGATTTAAGTCGGGATCGAAACCTGACCGATTGCCATCACCAGAGATCCTACTCCTAGGCTATCTTCGCGGAACGGAAATTTTAACGTTCTCTATATATTATATATATATATATATATATATATATATATATATATATATATATATATATATATATATATATATATATATATATATAGTTTGAACAATATATATATATATTTATATGCATATATATATATATGTGTATATTATATATGTATATTATTTATATATATATATATATATTTTATATATACATATATATTCTTATAGCTTTTTACCAATACTATATTTATATGTATGTATATATATATATATATATATATATATATATATATATATATATATATATATATATATATATATATATATATATAGATAGGATAGATAGAGATAGATAGATCATGGGAACTGTACTGATTACTTTTATTGCTATAAAAATATATTTAAATCAGGAAGAAGTAAGAATATTTTTTTATAAACGTAACATTTTCCAGATTTGTTTCGGTTCATAAGCATTTCGCGGAAGTTAATCATGCGTAGCAATATTTCAATTTTTAAATTACATTTTGCTTTGTTTTTATTGGTTATGTAGACATCGCTTATATATCTTATGGCGTTTTTGTTTAAGTCTCTACAATTTTTAAACATTATATATATATTTTTTCATCGATTGTGTAAACGTCAGGTGCATACCTCGTGGCATCTGCGTTTATGTTTGATTTTTGAAATCTTAAAATATTTTAAGTTTGTATTAAAAAATTTTTGCTTGTTTATTTTAATTGTTTGATAAATATTTGAAATGAATAAATATTACTGAAATGGAAGAGAAGCGATGAATTCATACGTTTCCCAGTCCTAAGCATGACGGTAAATTGCATCGGGTGTCAGGGCCTCTGATCGAAAGAGTTTGAGTAGCGTGGAACAACAGTTTAATTGCATTTGTTCCCAGGTGCATTTTGATCCGGGTTGGCAGCACCTGTTAGGGTCCCAGCTATGGTCAAATAGCTAATCGCTAAACTTGGATCAAAACACTATTTCATGAAAGTATAAAAATATATTTTCATAGTAAAATTACCAGCAATACATTTTTGGAAAAAAAGTTTACCAGCAATATATTTCTGTAGGATAAAAAATACCAGCGATACTTTTTTGTCAAAGAAATTACTAATACCAACAAGAAAGTTACATTTCGGCATTACATAACTTATAAGGAGTTTATATGCAGCTAAACAAACAAACCAAGAAACATAACTCTGTAGTGGATCTAAGAAGGATGCATGAACATTTAAGATTGTGCTGTAAATAAAATATGCAATATCCACATGCATAAATTATAAGAAATCGCCAAATGGTAACGATATTCAATCACGACAAAAAAATACATGTTTGAAACAACAAATTAAGTTTCATATAAACAATTTCTTTGTTTGTAATGAGGTGTGCAAATATATAGAGAAAAAGTTCTTTGCTGTTTCAGAAATGTTCAATGTCTAAAAAGTTGTCTGCCTTTCATTTAAAGGTTGAATTTAACTTAGACGAAAGATTTTTCTATGAGAGATATTAAGTGAAAAAGTTTGTTGTATGAATGTTTTCCAATCTCTCATAAAGAAAGTTTGTTTCTTTGGCGGCAATTTTGACACATAATTCTCGTTTATATCTTTACAAGTGAGAGTTTCAAAATTCTCCCAAAGAAACAAACGTCGAGGTCAGCAATACCTTCCCCAGGGTTATTTGCGTGTAAGTGAATATAACAAACCCGACTGGAATTAGAACTCGGGTCTACGATTTCAAATTCCGAGCCGTTATACATTACTCCACCTGCACATTTAGGCTTACGCTATCTGCTATTCTCAGGCGGTTACACATCTAGGTATTGATTTGGATCGATACTGTTATAATTTTTCTGATTATACGAGAAACGGTGTTTAAACATGATATAGCCTTATGTCGAATAATGTTAGAATAACATAGCTGTAAATATTATGTTCTTACAATCTTTAAGCAATGGTTTTACGACTATCGGGGGTGTGGTGAATCGTGTTTGGTAGGTATTTAATGTAAAATAGCTTTTTTTTTTTAAATAAAAAATTATGACTCTTTTGTTTGTAACTCAGTAATTTAATGAGTCATCCACTGGATATCTCTACTGTCCTTTTTCTATATTTTCATCTCATTCTCTTAGGATATCACTGTAAAATCTATCTTTTTACTTATCTGAGTGTAGTAACATCTATCTATCTATCTAGAAAAAAAACCCAAAGTATTGGTTAAACCTAAAAAAAAATACCAACAACCAATAGAACAGAAACCAAGAAAAAACCATAGAATAAAAAAGGGAAAAGAATAAAAAAGGCAGATACCTACCTAAAGACTAGTAGAAAATGCTTTGTCTAAGTTACCAAGACAGAATAATTACACTTCGCAGGAAAGCGATTCTGAAAAAAAAAGAAAATTCGCACCCGTAGTCGAATTTCACGCTACCGTTCTGTTCGCATGACAATCGCGGAAGCCTGGAGCTCGAGTAGTGACCCAATCTATCTATCTATCTATCTATCTATCTATCTATCTATCTATCTATCTATCTATCTATCTATCTCGCTCGCTCTCTCTCTCCCACCACAAGGAATCACAATCAGTACATACACACACATACATACACACACACATACACACACATACTCCCAAGCTACATGGAACCAGTATACACATACACACACATACATACACCCACATACGTACATACATACACTCGCACTTCCTAAGTTGTGTTGGGTTTGTGTGTGCTCGTGAGTAGTTCCCCTGTTTTGTCAATATATATATATATATATATATATATATATATATATATATATATATATATATATAAATGTCTCTGTGTATATATATATATATATATATATATATATATATATATTATCTTCGTGTCTCCCGTATGTGAGTGTGCGTTCATGTGAGCGTGCGTTCATGTATGTGAGTGATTTGATCACTGTATTTGGTCACCTTGTGTGCATGTTGTGTGCTTTTGCGTGTGGGGTTATGATCTATTTAGTTCGGGTTTAAATTTGTTTATAAAGATTTTTCTTGGTATGTATGTGCGTATGTGTATGTATGTATGTGTGTATGGGTACAAATTAGTTTACTAATTCCTCGTAGTAAGACAGTATATGTATGGAGGGGAAATATACGCACGCATATATACACGCATGTTGACAGAAACACACGAAAATGGAAACAGATCCAAGAACACATAGGGGTCAGTAAAACATTAAAAGATAAAATGCCGATAAATAATTCATCATTTCTCTCGGACCAACCTTAATTGTTTTATGACCCTTCGCGTCGAACTTTTCATTAGCAATTCAAGAAAGAAATTCGGATTACCAACACACAAACAGAGAATGTCTCATATCGAGAATATTTAACATTGAAAAACATAAGGAAGAAATTAATTATTTTTAATAATATGTGGAAATCTTCGCCTTTTACCTGAAGACGGTCGCGAGACCAGAAACGCGTGTAGTAAAATTATGGAAAATAAAGCATAATATTTTTTTTTAAATCCACATTACAACCAAAAACGTTTGCACATCATCTTTTTTAATTTTTATATATATATATATATATATATATATATATATATATATATATGCGTCTGTGAATGTGTGTGTGTTATTCTGGATAATTTGCATTTGAAGCCTGGTGCTATATTTAAAAAAAAATTAAAAGTTTTGATATATCCTTAAAAACATTGAAACGATTTTTTATGTACCATGTCACCGCTATTAATTTAATATCCTTTGTAGCTCTCAGCAATGTCTGTCGTCTTACTCTCCGTCTTCGTTTCTGTTCTGCTCTCCATTCACACAAACTCGTTAGATTGATTACTCGATGTTTCTCGGTGGACATCCAGTCGTCGCTATGCCCTGTGTGTGTTATATTTACCTCGCCTTCTTTGCACACTATTTTTACTTGAAATTTCAACTGTAGCTTTCTAATTTCACTTGTAAGTGTCCTTCTGACTTGTATGTTCTTTTAACTTGCACCTTGCTCTCATATTCACATGACATTTTTCTATATCTCCTCGTTTGGAGTCACTTCTTCAACTGTAAGTAAATTTCCATTCAACTTCTTCACACTTCCCTTTGAGCTATTCATAAGAATCTATAACTGAAGAGAAATTTATTCGTGCGGAGAATACGAGGTTCAGTGGGTGAATCGCTAAGCTGGCTTTGTATCAAGCTCTATTTAGCAAATATACTCGCAAGTTTTTTATCCACTTTTACTGTGACGAACCCTCTTCTTCTTCTTCTTCTTCATTTTCTTCTTCTTCTTCTTCTTCATTTTCTTCTTCTTCTTCTTCTTCTTATGTTTTTACCTCTTCAGGGCGTAGGCGAGATTGACTCTCTACAACTTCCTATCTTTGTTGCTTTTAGTAATGTTTACCTACCCTCCGTTTTCATCAAAACTAAGGCGGTAATGCCAGTAAGACGCAAGGTGTTACGAGGAATCAAAGAGAATGAAGGAACTATAGTGAACAGAAAGGACAATGAAAGAACAGTTTTCAATAACAAACAAGGTGGCAGTTTACTTTGCATTTAAATTTCAGAAGAACGTATCTGACGGGGGATCAGGAAACTGGAAGTGAACGCCAGCAGCGAGAAGTGCGAGAAAAGAAATAAAAGTATACGGTTACATCTAGCTATTTCAACAGTAAAACAATGAAACTTATTTGACAATCTAATAACACGCAGTGGAAGTACCAGTTCATAAGAAAAATTACCAAGGACACCTGTACAGAAAAGACAGAGGGATGTTACGTTATGACCGTGGGAAAAGGACTGAATTCGACAGGCCAAATCAAGGCCGATAACTTTACAGACCGTTCTTAGCATTTTGAGAATTTCTTGTTATATACCAGCGGCATCAGCTCAGATAAAGCAGAAATATCCAATGCACGGATGAAGTGTAGATTTATAAATGTGAAAGATGGAATTGGACGAGAAAAAAGATTTCTAGTACAAGATATTGAAGAAACATTCCTGGCAATTCGTTAAATACACAAAATAATTAAGTAGGTTACACGCTGTTTCTCTCTGTCCCTCTTGCCTTCGATATATTTTGTGAGTGTCAAATTCTCCAAGCCCCTATTCATCATTGCCTTGGGGACACATCTTTCAGCGGATAAATATGTTGGTATATATATATATATATATATATATATATATATATATATATATATGGAGAGATACTAACAGACTGCGACAGATAGATAGATAGATAGATAGATAGATAGATAGATAGATAGATGGCTGAGTTGCCATGGGGACACATGAGCCAATAGATAAAAGCGTTGGTAGATAAAGAGATAGAAACATAGATAGACACTAACAGACTGTGATAGATAGATGATTTCACCACTTAATCTAAGCAGAGGAGAAGAAAAACTAGGAGAACTAGAAATAACTGCAATATACTGAGATATCCAGAAAAGGCATAGTACGTGGAACTAGAACAATCTACAGAGTTGGAGCAAATAAAAGGTTCAGTTCGAAATTCCAATGTATATCACCTGAAGAATATAACGGCCGAAACATCGTGAATATGACAATAATGATGAGAAAAATGTAAATAGTGCAAATAGTCTCAATAAGTCATCTCAGAGATAGAGGCAGATAAGTATATATCTATATGTATTATCTGGTTGGCACAATCATTTTCAATATTGGTTATAAATTTCATTATCCATGTAAATTGATAACACATTCGCCCATTAAGTTACTATGACTGAGATTCTGTTATCTTTCGCTATATGCAGGATGAGCTTGGTATTCTATTATAAAAGAACAATTCTAGTCACACTATACGGACTGTTGTCCTCATCTCGGTTGTCATAGTCACGACATTTCGACTGTTGTAAGCACTGACATTCTTCAGGTGATTGGAATCACGAACTGAACCCTTTAGCTTACTCAAGATTTGGGTAGATTACTCTAGTTCCACGTGCTATTCATATTCCTGTATCAGTTACCGCCCTTTAACTCAACTCTCCAACTTATTTTTATTCGCCTCAGCTGTATTGAACTCACAACTCATTGGGACAAATCACTAGATTCAACCAGCGCCTTTATCCACTGGTCCATGTAAATAATTACAAAACCACAGCTCAGAAATTCTATAAAGACTAGAAAATCTATGGCAACAGTTTTCCATTTTCGGCCTTATCTGGCTCTTATAAATGTAGAAGATAGCATGAGGAATCAGGTATTTACTGGAGTGGTACTCTGGAGTGGTACTCTGGAGTGGTACTCTTCTTCTTCTACTTCTTCTACTGCTTCCCTTCAAGATGTAGTCGTTCATGGTTTCCCAGAACTCTTTATAATTAATATTTCTAAGCAATGGTTGACTCTTACGATTTCTCCCATGTTCTACCAGCGGTTTACAGATTAGTTTGATTGTTTCCCGCTTTCTCACTTGCATTCAATATTTAATGTGAGTGTTAAATTTCCCAAGCCCTCTTTTCTCATATGTTCCAGAAATTCCTTCTATCGCTTTCTGATTCTTAGCAAAAGTGTTCTTTTCGTTCCCATTTCCATAATGCTTCCTCGTTACTCACGCGTTCCATCTGTATTATTCTCAATCTCTTTGTCTGTTCGCTCAATTTTCTTCTTCGCATGCAAAGAAATTTCCCAGCATCAACTACCAAAGAGGAATATTAATATTGCATCAGATGTGTCCTATCATTTGCAGTTTCCTTTTGCAATGTTTTTCATTTTATTTTCCCAGCTATTCCTTGTTCTGCCATCCACTTACACAAGCTCATTTCACCCAGTCTTACATCGATATATCCTGTGAGTGTCAAATTGTCCAAGCCTTGTTTCCTGTATATATATATATATATATATATATATATATATATATATATATATATATATATATATATATCCCAGAAATTCAACTAATTATTTCTTTACTGTTTGAAATAACTTATTCCATTTCTGTCTACTGAGACGCGGAGAAGAAATATTACTCCTAAATATTCCATTTAAACTGAGATGTAGAAAGCTATCCTGAGACTAACAATATTTTTTTTCTTTTGTATTCTGGTAACAAACTCATCTTACATTGTCAATGACTGTTGAGTCTAAAAGTTCTGAACAAAATTGGAGAAGATGAATATTTTAACGGGAATTCGTTGTGCCTTTCAGTAAGAACAGATATGGCACCCATCTGGAGCACGTATGTTTTTAACTTCATTATTTCTCTAAACGGATGAAACCAACTTCTACATGTCGACTGCTGATTACACTAACAATGAAAAAGTAAGTAAACTCTAAACTTACGGCCAGCATTTTGAGAGTATGATGCAAAATTTTGAAGTATGGCCTTTTAACATAAACCCAGTGTGAACCTTGGCATCTTTCAACAAATTAAAACATTTAATTTCTCTGCCAATTCAACAGAGGAATATCTATCAAGAAATAATCAGTAACATTGACGTAAGTATCTTAATAAAGAACATTCCACCCCGACATATATATGTGTGTATTCTTTATTAAGATTGACAATTGTTCCTTATATATATATATATATATATATATATATATATATATATATATATATATATATATATATATATATATATATATATATATATATATATATATATATATATATATATATATATATATATATATATATATATATATATATATATATATATATATATATATATATATATATATATATATGTGAATCATACATCTCTGTGACTGAATGATTAATACCATGTCAGATCAAATGACGGTATACATTAGAGTTAAAGGTTCGATCCCTGTAGGAGAGCGCATATTTTCTATGAAATGAATCGAATATTCAGGCCTGTAAATGTAATTAATAATGGTTAATTAAAAAAGAAGCTAACAAAAAAAAAACAGAATTTGCTTAAATAAATTTGTATCTATTAAAATAACGTATAACCAGAAAAATATATTAAATAATTTTTTTTGATTCATCCATTTCAAAATATATATATATATATATATATATATATATATATATATATATATATATATATATATATAATTGGTGTATACGGAATGAAATCCAATAACCAACAATTACTATTCTTAAAAGAGTGCTCAATACAAAGTAGAGCAGATATAATTATTATTATTATTGTTTTCCTTCGCCTAATATATAATGAAACTATTATCAACTTATATGTTTAAAATAAGTTTTTATTGCTATTTGTGGTTTTAGAATTTTGGTTTTAATGTAGTAAATAATATTATTTTTAACCATTTTTATCTTTGTATATTTGCTCGCTTAAGTTATATTTTAAAAGTGGCTAGCATTTGTTTAATGATACTTTAAGTCTTAAATATTTATTGGTTGTGGTATCTGATTGTCTAGGTCAATGTCTGTGGATGTGTGTACATGTATTTATCGGTGTCTATGTATTTTAAGAGTGCATTCACTTTTAATTGTGTGTGTGTGTGTGTGTGTAGATGTTGGTTTCCCCGTTTCCTTTTTTCATAAAGGGCTGTGGAGATGTTCCTGTCTCGTCGCTTTTTTGTGTGTATATATGTCTAAATATGTCTGGGCGCTTATGTATTATAATCTGATTGTGTTTTTGGTGTTTTGCGCGTGAGTTTAAGACCCTATTCACACACTTGGGATTAAAATATATATAAATGTATTGTCAAATGACCGGATATTGTAGCGTCTGGTCGTACGTAATTTCAACGAAGAAATAAATTGAATAACATATGTATTTTTTCTTTTCTCAATAATTTTATAGTTTTTAAACTTAATAGTGATTAAATTTGAATTTTAAAATTGGCAGTTTTTAATTTTAATATCAAATTTTATCATATAATTTAATAATTATTGGTTAGAATAAATTCTTTATACATTACCCGTATTTTAAAGATCAGAATAGATATTATAACATGATTTCGTTGTCAAGCTTTTGAATCTTCCTATACTTGGATTTTGATTGGTCATTCTAGCTTTTGTAACAATGTTTTCCCCTAGCGAAGAATCGTTAATTAATTTGAAACTTTTAAAACCATTTATTTTATCTTCAACAGCATCACTTGATAATACACCGAGGGTGTTGAAACAAAAAACAAAAAAATATATATATATATATATATATATATATATATATATATATATATATATATATATATAAAAGTGAACATAGAAGTCAACACTTAGAGGCGACAGTCTGTTTCATGCTATATGCAATCGTCAGGCCACGTGTCCTGTTATTTTTCTCGGCTATTTATATATATACGGGTTAGTGGTGCATTGTGGGTAATCTATTATGGCGGTTATTTTTACCAGAAGTCGCTTTGTTCATTTATTTGGGTCAAGTTATATTGCTCGTTTTTATTTATTTTTTTTATTTTATTTTATTTATTTTTTATTTTTTATTTTATTTATTTATTTATTAACGTAGTAAAAATTTGTTTATATCACGTATTTAACAGTTTTGTTTGGTTGTTGTAGTTCATTCTAACTATTATTTTTTTTATGGAACAGTTTTTTAATTTGGGATTGGTTTGCCTATTTATTTACTTGGATGAATTTAGGTCAATTTATTTTTATATTTTCTCTTTTTGGTTTTCGGTTTTTTAGCAACATAGTATTTATTTATTTATTTTATTTATTTATTTATTTTTTTTTATTATTATTGTATTTGTTTTTATTTTATTTTTTCCGTTTTTCATTTTTTAGCTTACGTAGTAAAAATAGTAAATAGCACTCCTTAAGACTATATTTCTTTTTATATATATATATATATATATATATATATATATATATATATATATATATTTATATATCTTATATATATATTTCCATTTTATCTATATTAAGTAAGCGTTTCTATCTATCTATCTATCTATCTATCTATCTATCTATCTATCCATTAAGCAGTAACATCTTTATATCTAGCTTTATCACGACCATCTGTGTTTGTTCTTGTACGGATGCATATTTTGTTGTCTTAAACAATTCGTTTGACTTAATTGTTTTTTTATGGCTTATGAATCTTTGCAAGGTATGTAAACACCAGAAAATAATTTTAGATATTAAAAAGCTTTTAATGATTTAATGATTCAAGTCCGTCTAAATCCCTCATAGCTGGGGGTTAAGAAGTGGATTCATAACTTTCCCAGAATTATTTGCTTGTGAGTTAATATTACGAAACAAACTGGAATTTAAATTCTGCTCTCCGATTTACAATTCTGAAGCATTATCCGTAAAATCAGCAGCATATCCTACCTTACAGCATCTGGTATCTCCAAGCGGCCATCCATTTAGTTGCGGTACGCCTAAACCAACTTGGCCAAGAAGAGCAGCCGAGGCAAAATTTAGTGCCTTCAAGCAAACTCTCTTTGTTTATTAAGGGGTACTGGTCTTAACGGAAGCTTCCTCTGTCCTGAGAAACGGGGGTTCAAATCCTGGCAAAAAGTGTAATTTGTTTTTTTTAATAAGATTTTTCGAAAATTCAAGAAGGTTGACGAAAATTGATAAATATGCTGTTTCACAAATAAAATGGACGTCTACTGTAATACGAGTATCCCTTAATGTTTAACGTGATATATCTCTGTCATCTTGATAATATATATATATATATATATATATAATTATTTTTTATAAAAAAGTTATAACATAAGTATGTTATAAAATCACTACAAAAATAGCCATTTTGTTTCAACACACTCTGTGTCTTAACAAGTGATGATGTTGAAAACATCTTATCAAGTGATGATGTTGAAAACATCATCACTTGATAAGACACAGAGTGTGTTGAAACAAAATGGCTATTTTTGTAGTGATTTTATAACATACTTATGTTATAACTTTTTTATAAAAAATAATTATATCTGCTCTACTTTGTATTGAGAACTCTTTTAAGAATAGTAATTGTTGGTTATTGGAATTCATTCCGTATATACCAATTATATACTTTGATATATACATATATATATATATATATATATATATATATATATATATATATATATATATGAATAGTTAATTTAATCCAAGTAGATCCTATTAATATAAAATATTAAATCTATATATATATATATATATATATATATATATATATATATATATATTATGTATGGATATATACCTATATAATTTGTCTATATAAATTAAGCAGTAAGAGCGCAAGAAGGATTATCTATATATGTATTTACGTATGTAGGTCAGAAGATAATGCAGGGTGCTCATTAAAATGGCAGAAATTTTATTATCATTTTTCATCTTTCAGGAATAATTGACATTGAATAAACTTGAATAAATTTCTTGTATATTCATGACGTTGAACAGTCATTCTACTCTCGCATAATTGCTTAACTCTGATTGATTCTATTTTTTATTCATTAATTGCTGCTCGATATTTTGACTAGTCATTTAAAGTTTATTTGCAGACAACATTAGTCTTTCGTTCTGCCCTTCTCTTATGACTAAACAACTCACTGATTTTGAGCGTCAATTTATCGTACATTTCAAAGAAGAACATCCGCAATGGGGATTTACGAAATGTGCAGAAATTCATCCTGGATTTTTAAGACACATCCCTGGTCACCAGTTTGCAACGGTTGTCTCATGCTTTTCTGAATTTACCGTCATTCTTACGGGCACCCTGTTTATAAATGTCTATATATACGAACAATGTCAGGCAAATGAACGACAAAATGGAAGTTTTCTGTGTAATAATCATCTGAATAAGTAATGTTTTTACTGATAGCGTTATGGGTGGGAAGATTTAAAAATCGCGAAGGTAAGTTATAATCATGCAACGAGAGGAAATTCTAAAGATGTGGGAACGCTGAAATTTAAATTTAACATTTGTTTTTTATAGAACATAAAACATAGAAAATATTGAGATTAACACATTAATATTAATTGTCCCATTTTGGACTGTAGGCATTAATCCTGTATTGGTAGAATCTTATTGTACCAGATTTTTACGAACCCCTAAATAGCACAGATTATAATATTTAGCAGAAATCAATGTTTTATAAAAAAAAACGGTATCATATCATATAGTTAATAACAGAACTCATTTAGAAAATTATAATAATATTAGATATTATGTTTTTTTTTTAGATTATAACTGGAACATATGTACATATTTTGTAATATCAAACATTTTCCTCTCCCAGCAATAAAATTAACCCAAATTATTATACTTTCTGTGGATGCTGTTACAGAAAACAGAGAAATAAATAATGACTATTTCAGAATATTTCCAGTAGGCTATGAGCTTTGCATAGGTATTAACAGCTCGATTTGACAAAAGAGTGGCAGGTTTAAGGTAGAAATACTGTCTATAATCACAGCTAGCGTCTATAAGCGGTACAAGAATAACAAGTGTATTTTGATACTCAAATTATACATGTAGTTTACAACACTGGAGATGGCCGGATACAGAAAATTTCCTTTTGGTCAAGAGCTGCACATATAATATGCGCATATATCATGATCCAAACGGACACCTCAACCAATATTTGGAGAATTTGAAATGAAAAAAAAATTCTCTGAGGCTATTGTACGTATGTGTCTGATGCCTTCTTTTTGAATTTGGCCTAGAGTATAAAGATACTGCTGGGCATAATGCTCTACATATATATATATATATATATATATATATATATATATATATATATATATATATATATATATATATATATATATATGCACACACACACATATATATATATATATATATATATATATATATATATATTCAAAATTGTCGAAATCGTTTAACGATATAAATGTACATACTACAAAATGTTTAAACAAGAAAAAAAACTACTAATCTAATTCAGACATCTTGACATCATTTTTCATAAGAATCACTGAAAATTGCCTTGAATTATTTAGCTATGTAGAGAACAAGTTCCACTGTCTTCCTAAATGGGCAATGGTGAGAGGAAAATGATCATTTAAGCCTTCAGTAAAGGTATTACATTCATACTATGGCTTCCATCTTCAAAGTCCATTCAAGAACCATCAAGAGAACAGTAAATAATTTTAAACATATAGAACAGTAGCGAGTAAACCTGGATCAGGAGGTCACAACAGGAAGAGGAATCTTCATTTCAATTTTAAGCTAAAGATTTCTATTAGAAAAGATCCAACTCAGTCCATAAAACGCTTGTCACGTGAGAAAGTAGTTTCAACTATGAAAGTCCAACGAGCTCTGAAGACATGAAAATGAAATCGTACGTGAAACCTGTGAGACACCGTGTTAATTCAGATTAGAAACTTAGAACGTTAGAAAGAGAGCAAAGATCATTTTTTAAAAATGTTTGAATATGATCCTGGAATAATATATATATATATATATATATATATATATATATTTGAAAATTACTTCAATCCTTCATGAGCTTCCGATCCTTAGCCATGAATAAATAATAAGGAACATGTCACTTTCGTTTATGATCAATTTCATCACGATTCTTCTGTTAAGTTTTGAGAGTAATTATACATTCTAATTGCACAAGGTCGAGTGTAGAAATATCTCGGACAATTCCATTAAGATATCTTTAATCATTTCATAGATACAGCGTTTCAAAATTTAATATAACAAATGGACAATTTTGCTGTTACACACTAACATACTTATACGCGAAATGGATAAATAAAGTCACCGTCTTCTTATTTCATTATCATTATATATATATATATATATATATATATATATATATATATATATATATATATATATATATATATATATATAAAATTTCACTCCCTAATTTTTCATTTTTTTTTGTTGTTATATATATATATATATATATATATATATATATATATATATATATGGACAACATGTGGAAAAAGTAGGAGTGAAATTTTTATATATATATAGTGAAATTTTTTTGAGAGAGAAGAAATTAATTTCTTTTTCGAGAATTCTAAAGTTTTGAAGGATTTATATAATTCAAAAGCTTAACAAAATCTGTTCGAAAAAAGTGTATCTTAGAATAAATAAATAAAATAGGATTTTCATTTGCTTCCAATATTCTAGTAAGAAATACTGCCTTGAAAATCGGTATTCGGTATCTCGATTTGTGGAGATCGAAAGCTGCTTTCACTGGTGTGAAATATGCCAAACATTAGCGTATTTAAAGGTCAAAGGCCTTAACAAAGTGAATTAAAGTTGTTTACTTCTTCTTGCCATTTTAAAGGCTTTCGTTCCAATTTTCCGTCATTTTATTTCATTCTTTTGTCAATCAAATCAATTTTCGCTTCTTAAACGGAGTAAAACCAAGGGACATAATTCTTTGGAAATTTAATTATTTCTCTTCCAAACTTAACTTCTATAGTTGAAGGGGTTTACATTTTGGAATGTATTATGTATTTTTACTATGAATTTAAAATTCGAATTTCTGTTGTTTCCTCAATATTACATTTTCTTCGCAAATATTTCTGCTTTAAAGAAAATAATTTAGTTATTGCACTCGTAGCAACAGGGTTTAATTTGTTTAAAATGCACCTTGCGGACGCAGCTTTTTGTGCGAGGTAACTCATTAGGTTACAGAATAATGTCTTTCCTCTCTTTCTGCATAAAGTACAAAAAAATATGGTGTAAAAATTTGGGAATAAATGAATTTAACTTTCCCTGCCATTGAAATTCTGTCTCTTTTGTTTCCAAATAAACAAGATTCAAGACAGGATATCCTTTAATGCTTTATCATCATTCATAATATTTCACTCTGTGAAATATCAATATTTTTTACAAAGTAATCGCCAGTACTTCATAAAATTTTAACAGCCTTTCCTTCGATTACTGCAGATTTCCTATCGAAAAGTTCAGGTTATTTTAGATTCTGCAACCATTAAACTAACATCAGGTATTGGGATAAATTCCCCCAAAAACCTCCTGGGTTTGACGATAAGCTATATCCGTGTCCTGGGTAAGACGATAAACTACATCCAGCAGCAAGGCCTCTGATCAAGGAGCTTTGAGCAGCGTGGAATTGCTGGTGTTCCCAGGTCCACCCTGTCCCGGGGTGGTAGCACCTCTTAGGGTCCCAGCTATGGGCAAATAGTTAACCCCGAAACTCAGGTAAAAAGCATTATAAAAGTGTAAAAATAGGTTTTAATACCAGAAATACTTTGTAAAAGATTATTACCAGATATAAATTTTTGACGGAAAAAAAAAACGATTATCAGCAATACTTTTTGAAAAAAATATTACCAGCATTACGTTTTTGAAAATAATATTACCAGCTACACATTTTTGAGGAAAAAATATTACCAGAAATAGATTTTTGACAAAACAAAATATTACCAGGAAAAAAAGTTGTCGGCATTATATAATCCATTGAGGTTGATATGCCGAAAAAAAAACAACCAAACCAAACCAAACCCCCACAAAAAGATATGAAGTTGCCACCCATCGTCTCCGGAATCTGGCTGACGAAAAATTAAAAATGTCATTGGTTCAAACGATAATCAATCTTATAAAGGGTAAAGAAATTTTAGAAAATTGTAATCTGAGTTTTGTTTATTGATGAATCGCTGTCACTTAAGTGGTAACTTGCTATGATTTAAATAATTTCACTCATTTCAACTAATAATTGACTCTTGGGCATGACGATAAATTACATCCGACAGCAATGCCTATGATCGGGAGACTTCGAGGTTTCGTAGAGCATGTAACCATCTCTTAATTGCTGTCGTTCGCAGATCCAATTTGACCCTGAGTTATGTCACCTGTTAGGGTTCCAGCTATGGGTAAATAATAAACATCTGACAAGAAAAAAACACAACGAAAGTATAAATTTACCCTTTTTATAATAGATAATACCAGAATTACATTTTAATATAAAAAAACATACCAAATATAATAAAATTAACAAGTATACATTTTTCTAGTAAAATAATCAGCAATACATTTTATCTGTAGTTGAAGACATACAGTTGTGTTCAAAATATTTACATTTCGGCAATAAATGAATAATACAAGTTCATATGTCGCTAAATAATCAACCAAGATATCAACCAACCAACAAGAAAGAACTCTTTCATGACATTAATCCATATAATATCCTACAATTTCTTAAATAAATGAAACTGTATTCCAAAATATAACTTCTACAAAACTATAACATAAAACACATATCCTCGACTCCAGTAATTATGTTTACACTAAAATGAATCTGTACAAAAGCTGAGTATCATCTACCATGTATACAACTGCGAAATCAGAATAACATATAACATATTTTATTACTTCAAAGCTCACAAGAAAATTAAATTTTGGCATTAAATGATCCACAAGGAGTTATGTCGCGAAACAAACAAATCAAATCAAGTCAACTAACAATTCATTTAACAAATGAATACAATAATCTTGTTCAATGTCAACAGATTCTGAGATTGCACCACGTGACTAAATTGATCTCGCTACACAAATTCATTTATACACTATATTCCAAAAGTGATGTAAACCTGTAAATTCATTGAATCTTTTTTCACCTGAAAAATATATTTCCTTCCTTAGATGTCACGAATAGACCGTCAGTCAATCTTTGATTCCAGTCATGGTGTTATATATATATATATATATATATATATATATATATATATATATATATATAATTAAAAGAAAGAGCAGTAAGATATATAATCCGGTGTTCTTATAGGTATTTTTATTTTTACAAAATAGTGCTCGATGTAAATTTACAGAGCATTAATATTATAAATTAACTGATTTAAAATATGTTTTTTTTCGCTACACAGTTCTAACCATGTTTCAAAAATGGAAGCTAAAAGCCACGAATTTAATTTTGCAAATAAATTAAAGACATCAGTTCCATTTCATCCACAAGCGAATTTTGGAGTAACTTTTAAAAGTACAGGGTTTTAAAGACACAGCTAAAATTACCTTTCCATGGTTACAGATAAATCTACTTCCATTGGACAAGGGGTGTCTGGGTTTTCCTTATGTCTGCATCATTGTATCGGTTCTTAGCTACATTTTGGTAAGGGGTAGGGATGTATTTTTCAATGAAAACTGACATCCGTTGAATGGATGTCGTCTGGATTTTTAAAAAAAAATATATATATATCTGATCTGCTATCATCTATTTAATTAATATTCATATATCTGTTATAACTACTACTATTAGTAACTTTGGTTTTAAGGAAGTTATAGGATAGGGATTTGATTATGTGATCACTCACGTTATCTTTATGCCCGGGACAAGATATTTCGTCAATATATCTAGCCATTTAGAGAGGAATAATAGACAACACATCCAGGACTTATTAAAGACTAAGAGAGAAATGATGGTCATTGGTAAGTGGAAATTCATAAGATGCGAGTTTCAAATAGGCAATGACAGCATCAATCAATTACAGAAGGTTAAATACCTGGAAACATTTTAACACAGGGTGAACTAGCTAAAGATGCATTTTCAAAGCTAAGCAATGTACTGAAAAACGGTAAATAAATTTGCTAGAAAAGATGCTGTGTTGCTATGTGATATCGATACTCTTATATGGCAGTGAATGACAAATAATCTCTGTAGATGTGTGGAAAAACTGAAGTCAAGAAAAATGTGTTTCGACACGAGGATATTATATCATCACAAAGAAGACTTAAAAGTTACAAAAAAAAAAAAGGAAATTTTAAAAATCATACCACCTAAAACTAGGCAATAAAGCCGCTAAAACGCAAGGCGTTACTGAGTGTGAGAGAATAAGTATTTACTCTGTCCTTCCACTTGGACGAGATGTGACACAAGGTCAATTTTTAGGTGGGGACCCGAACGCGTACGCCCAGGACAAAATTTCCCCTCAGCACCCCGCAACCGTCGATTGCGCTGGCCTCGGTGCAAGCACCAATCCCTCCATCTGGTGCAATGGGAGGGCGCGGCCTCGGGCAGCTGTTCCCCAGGGTTGTGCACCTCTTCAGTATTATTTTCCTCAGTTGCCTCTCTGTACTTTGACAGAGAAGCCCCTGAGCACACTCTGTCCAAGGACAGAGACGCAACTGAGAGATGATAAGTAGATGTGTACGTACTCAAAAACAGAAAGTTAGTGTGAAAGAGTATAGGGAAAATATTAATGAGATAATATTGATGAGAAAACAATAAAAGATCAGTAATTAAGAAGACAGAATTTAACAATTAGTACTGCATTTAAAAAAATATATATAAATTAAAAAAAATATACTCAGACTCATGAAAAGAGATGAAATCCCTTGGATTGTCTTTTTATAATTTTCTTGCAAAGAGATCGCCATCCTCTCTCCCTATTTCCTTTCTCTCCCATTTTGGACGTGGCGGAGATGACTGAGAATCATAGAGAATATGACGAGACAGTTTGATTTAAATTGATTTTGACGGACAACTGTGCGCAACACCTGTAGAGAGAAGACTTCTTCGCGGCTCAAATAATATTGAGACAGGTGAAATCTGGCAAAGCTTGTTGCCTCGGGCTGTCGGAAGCTTGGTCTCTCAAGGTCCGATGACGCTGCCCTGCCCTCTTCCGCTGGTTTGGGTGTTGAGATCGTGTAGATCTTTCTACATTCCGCCGTTGGGGGTCTTCGGTAGTTGGTCGCGTTTAGTTTGGGCCTTCCTCTTTGACCTTACCGCCATAGGTCGTCATATCGGATTTGGAACTTCGCTCTTATGATCACTGGCTCAAGTAATATATCGTAATTTTTTTTGATACATAATGATAAAAGAAAGCTTGTTAAACCTAATCCTCACATTGTCAATATTCAATTGCACAAAATAATTATTCATACAATCCAAAATATGTCTGACTTTAAATAACCAACAAAGGGTTGATAAACCGTAAGAATTAAATCAATAAATGAATAGTTATGGAAGAAAGGTTTCTCTAATCGAAAATCGATTTATTCTCTCAACGATTTTTCATGCTAGTGATGATATATTATTTATACGATATCTGGGTTTGTTGAGGGATATAGGGTGAGTTAGGTGCTTGCATGTCCAAATTCATTTCATGTGAAGTGATTTCAGTCTTATTCGAAATTAGAACTCAGTTCGTCAATTCCATCTTTTGAAATGTGTATCCACCTTCAGGGTTAGGCAGCGAGCGACCTGCCTGACGGCTAAGCATGAATAGATGGCTAAGCGGTACCTCAGCAAAGGTAATAAAATATGCGAAGAAATCAATAAGGACCACAAGGAAGTTTTGGAGAACTACGATCGTCTATATTCTGAAGGTGAGCGGCACATAGAAGATGAAATAATCAATCCCTACACGCAAACCACCTATCTGCCACTGGGTTGCATGCCACTAGCGTTTGCAGTTGATGGCCCGCTGTCGGGCCGCTGGCGTGTTCGTTTCGGCTATTTTACCACTAGCGAGCCGCTAGAGGATCACCGGTGGCCCCTCGGTGGTGCGCTGATGGCTGCCACCAGAGGACCGCTGGCGTTGCCCTCGGCGGCCTGCAAGCGGGCCACTAGCAACATGCGTGTAGGGAAGCCGCGCTAGGTTTTGTTGATGTCCCCGCTGCACGAAGCAAAAGAGCGCGAAACAAACACTGTCAGCCTTACTCACTGCCTTATATTTGTATCCTTGTTCTAAAGCTAAACTTGGCTTAGAAATTAAAATAAATACCCAAGAATAGCTTAGAATTCTGATCGACAATTTCGTTTTGGTGCCAATAAATGTTGTACAGCGGCACACCTCCTGTAGATAAATTTGCATATAAAGAATTAACAGCCAGCCCGATCGATCAAATATCATAGATGATATTGAATTTGTTTATCGACCTACAAGTCAATGAACTGGGTGCCTCCGTGGGGGATAATTGTTAGAGAGCTTGTCTGGTTGACCATTACTCCTGCGTAATTAGTTCGATCGTAACAGTGCGCCTCAAATGGGTGGATCTATGCCAAATTGCACTAACACTAGTAAATATTTATAGTCCTATCGGCGTAGGGTAGCAAACTAGTCTGGTTGTCCATATTACTTCATTAATGACTTCGAATGGCAGTGTGCGCCCCATACTTGTGGTCTTGTGTCAAACAAAGGTAACCTTAATACATAAAGTGAATAATCTTTATTAATTCAGGTAGGGAAACTTTAACACTATGATTTATTATTATTATTAAGTAATGCGTAAGACTAAGAATGGAAAAGGCACGATGGTGAAACAGATAACGGCTCGAATTGAGGAATCGGAGAGCCAAGTTCGAATTGCAGGCGAATCCATTATATTCACTTACGTGCTAATAAAACTTGGGGATCCTCTTCTTCTCCCCTCAGCTATGGTTAACTAGCAGGACAGAGCGGCTTATTCTGGTCTACCGCAGAAAGAAGTGGCAACCTACTGCGGGAAAAAATCTGCCTCGTCAGTCATGTATCGAAAGATACATGATCGCCTAAGCGTGTATCACGCATGGCACATAACTGACTGAGTGAGTGAGTGTGTAAGAACTTCACTGAATGCCCTATATTTTCGGCCATGTGTCAAACTAAGGTAAACTTAGGTAAGAAATACTAGTTAATGGCTGGGTGTCTTAGATTTTTAATACTGAAGTTCAAGAGTAAAATGGTCGAGAGACACTCAACTTAGTGTTCAAGCGGTAATGACCACATGGTATGTAATATGATGTAATGATGAAATGGTAACGTAATACTGAAAAAAGTGGAGGTTTTAGAAAGTCAAGATAATGATGATAAGAATAACGATTCACTCTTGATTTGGGGAGGTTAAAATTTTAGTGTTGTGGAAGCATCCTTGCGGGAGTCTGTCCCACAATGTCTAAGTAGTAATTTCTTCATACATTTGGAACGAGGATCTATTGAGGCTGTATCGACTCCGTGTAAGTTCTATTCCGTGTTTATTCTATTTGTAAATGTCTGATGTCAAGCGAACAATAATGCTTAAATATCTAGATTGGTTACCTATTAATACTAAGTCGAATCTTGACAACAGAAATTCCTGAAGTTCAGTGTCATTGCCCTTTCTAAAATTGATAGCGGTGTCCTTTCTAAACAAGTTTTAACATAATGTTCAAAGTTAACTATAAAATCAAGTCATTGTTTTCACTTTAAGTTACATGCGTTAATCCTTTTAGTTATTGAAGCTATTGGAACTATTCGACTCATTCAATAGAAGCGGATAGGTTTGCCTTCACCAGGTTCATACTCCTCTCTGGTTTATTGAACAGGAGAAGAAGTTCATCTCTTGTTTTCTGTTTTGGATTGAGTTTCTGGATACTTTTAAAATCTGTCTAAATTCTATAATTCTAACGTCTCCGCCTGAACTTTGAAATGCTATTTACTATTGATTTTTCCTCCTCAATAATAGTAGATAGGTTTGCCTTACGCTCGATTCATACTCCTTCCGGTTTTTCAACGGGAGTAGAGTCATGTTCCATGTTTAGTATTTGGTTTACGTTTCCTTTAAAGGTTTTTACGTTCACTTACAGTTACAGGATCCCCTTGCATCTTAGTTGTATTATTGCCTTGTCTGGGGCGAAATGATAAATAAAAAAAAAACTTTCGTCATTGCCTTATATTGCAAAGTAATATTTGAAATAATATTTACGACGGGAAGGACTGGCTTTCTTAGTAAATAAGTTTGTACAACTTTATCTTATTATTTTCTTTCTATCCAGAGACAGTTAACAATATTATTAGCCAAGAGTATGTTCTGCCACAGATATGTTTTCCTAAGAATTGTAAGTTTGTGGAACAGAATTCAGTAAGTCATTTGTTAGTCGTTAAATATCGCCCTTATACACATGATGTCTACGTCTTTCTAACTTCTTTTCCACTGCATTTCAGCCATCACAGACCATTATCACTGCAACTGTATATGTCTAACTTGAGTACTTTGGAGACTTAAAAAGGTGATATTTAATAAAAGAATTATCTTCCTTCTTCTATGCATTCATATAAGGAAATGATGAAAGGTTTTCAGCCAGTCCCACTTGTTACGGTTTTTTGGGTATCTAACATATAACTAGTGAGCGAGTCAAAATGACTTATTTCCCTTTATAGTCGACCAATAAAAGGTTGACCAATCAGAAGCCGCACAACACTGTACCCGTCGTGTATAAAGGCGGCCATCTTTGTTTTCCTATCGAAATGACCACAGGACGGAACAGGACAGACGGAAGAACTACGCTCTGCTACCTTGCTGCGATATCCACTGCGAACCTGCACTACGCTTTCCTACTGTCTCCGAAATATTCACTGCCAACACCTGGATTCTATACTCAAAGACAACCGTCATGAAAATGTTTAACACCACTTGCCAAAATAAACATCACATGCGGTTTAATTACTTACTTTTGATTTTTTCGACTGCAAAGTGTAGTCGGTGTTGTGACCAAAGAATGGTAAAGAAATAACAAAACAAGAGGTTGCAGATAAATAGTGTATTAAACAGTAAACACAACAGAGAGTGTTATACGACTTTGGCGTGTGTGTCGGTTGACCAGCGTTCTGTCTATATCACTGTTAATATTTAAAAGCCCCCTGCCACGAGAGCTGCATGTGGCACAAGGCCGAGTTTATCGTAGGTTCACCTAGCCCCTAAACTTCGCCAAAAATATTCCCGTAGAACCCGTATAAACGGGTTCAAGGTCTGTCTGCCTCACCGGACGAAACATTGCCCTTCGGCAAAGCCTCGTCCAGGTTCCTCTCTGCCAAAGATAGAGAGTTCTACAGTTGAACAGTCTATAGCACTGTTAATATTTAACAGAAACGAGGGATGTATGTGTCACAAGGCCGAGTTTACCTTGGGTCCTCCGAGGCCGTAGGCTCGGCCAAAAATATTCCCGTAAAACCCGCATAAACGGGTCCGGGTCTGTCTACCACCCCGGACGATACTCTGCCTTTCGCCAAAGCTTCTGTCACCGACAGATACTTCTACAGTTGAACAGGCTATAGCAATGTTAATATTTAACACACCTCACGAGGGATGTATATGGAACAAGGCCGAATTTACCGTGGTTCTCCGAACCCGTAGGCTCTGCCAAAAGTATTCCCGTAGAACCTGTATAAACGGGTTCAGGTTCTGTCTACCTCCTCGGGCGAAACTTTGCTTTTCGGCAAACCCTCGTCCGGCTTCCTCTCTCCTCAAGGCAGAGAGTTCGACAGTTGAACAGGCTATAGCACAGTTCCCTCAAAGCTTGCTTTTCCTACTAACTGTATAGAAAGCGGAAGAGTCCGCAATAACCTCATTAGAGGGAAGACACCACAAAAATAGGGTCTGTTGGCCACCGTCTGTGAGAAAAAGAGCACCATGATGTAATTCACTCTGGCATAAATTTGAAAACGGCATAATATACTGCTTGGCCTTCGTATCGAAAGCTTTAATACGAACGTTTCACTGTGTTTGGGTGTCATTCTGAGGACAGTGCGGAGGATTCGAAAAAAGTTAGATGATATATTCATTCAGCGGGAAGGTGTTTGGAGTGACCACGAGTGATAGTGACGTTATGCCTCCATTCATCTTGCAACACTGCCTCTAATACAATGCCTTTGAAGAGGTAATATTGCCCTGGGTCATGACGGTGGCTGCTGGAAGATCTATTTTCTGGCAAAAGGATTCTCTACCATGTCACACAAGCAGAAAAACCTAGTCATGGCTTTCATAAAATTTCTGCGACCACGTCACCCATACATACGACCAACTAACTCCCCAGACTGTGCAACCCCCTTGATTATTATGTGGGACGCAGCTGAGTGAGAGACCAACAAATTTCGTTGTAACACAAAAGGTGAACTGAAGACAAGGATTATGCCGACATTCAGCAATTTAAACAAGGAGACCGGTCAGAATTGATGCAGGAGATTCGTCGTCGGAAGGCCGTGGTTGAAGCTAATCGCGATTTTATTGAATATATTTACTCTTTTTATTTTATGACATTTTTGTGTAATTTTGGTTTATGATTTTGCGTTATTTAGACGACATGTAATCATGTATAAAAAGAAACACATACATTTACACAGGCTCACACACGTAGACACACACGTACACATATGACGTTTTTAATTTAATCCACAGGTTCCTTTCAATTACTCTCTGCGAATTGCCATGGCTTATTGTGAATGATAAGGGATTGGTTTCATGTTGCCAATTCTACAGTTTCTTTTATTATTATTATTATTATTATTATTATTTTAGAGTTGTTTCTGTCCTAAACTGACTTCTACCCATGGCAAGTTCAGTTTACCCAGCTAGTTAACTGATAGCCGTTGGGGTAATTGTTGGACTCATGCCTTTTCCAAGGTTATTTATTCATGCGTTAGTCTGAGTTTACATCTATGCACTTTCTTTCTTTCTTTTCTTTCTTTCTTTCTTTCTTTCTTTCTTTTTTCTTTCTTTTTTTCTATCTTTCTTTTTTCTTTCTTTCTTTCTTTCTTTCTTTTTTCTTCTTTCTTTCTTTCTCTCTCTCTCTTTCTTTTTTTCTTTCTTTCTTTCTTTTTTCTTTATTTCTATCTATCTATCTATCTATCTATCTATCTATCTATCTATTTTTCTTTCTTTGTTTTTTGTTTCTTTCTTTCATTCTTTTTTGTTTCTTTCTATCTATCTATCTATCTTTCTTTCTCTCTTTCTTTTTTCTTTCTTTCTATCTATCTATCTTTCTTTCTCTCTTTCTTTTTTATTTCTATCTATCTTTCTTTCTTTCTTCCTTTCTTCTTTCTTTCTTTCTTTCTATCTTTCTTTCTTTCTATCTATCTATCTATCTATCTATCTATCTATCTATCTTTCTTTCTTTCTTTCTTTATTATTTCTTTCTTTCTTTTTCTTTCTATCTATCTATCTATCTATCTTTCTTTCTTTTTTCTTTCTTTCTATCTATCTATCTATCTATCTATTTCTTTCTTTCTTTCTTTCTTTTTTCTTTCTTTCTTTCATTTTTCTTTCTTTCTATCTATCTATCTATCTATCTATCTATCTATCTATCTATCTATCTTTCTTTCTTTGTATTACACTCCTCTTCTTAAATACGCGAATGCACTCATTCACTTAGACCTTCCCACGCTTCTATAGACGCATGGACATTTGTTATTAAGTAAACATCAACACGTTTGTCACTTAAAGAATATATTCTCTATTCAATCAGTTAAAGAGGTACATAAGCACGCTTTCTTTTTCTTCTCTTTTGTTTTCGCACACCCAAAACTAACTATACCTCATAAAAATAGCCAAATATATAAAAATACACAAACAATATACCGGCAGAGACAATTTTCCCGGGTCACCAGGAAATGTTGCCAAGCTTTAAATAGTGTTTCATGTACAGATAAGAGTCGTTGATAAATTAACTAATGACTCTTTTCTGCGCTGGGAGCGAGCATAGAAAGCAAATTACTTTGGATTTCTAGAGGAACTAATTACGTTAAGTTTAAAAAGACTTCCCTTTCCTCTGTAAATAGACATGAATTTGCTTACAGACGCATGTACAATGGTGGGGGAGGCGACCAGCATAAAATATATACACGCAGAACTACGTATGAAAACGTTTACCCACACATAAATTCATTCATATATATATCAATACGTCAGAGTAGCTATTTACAAAATTGAACTTTGTCTGGCATAGCGCCGCTTGAGGATGTACTCAGTGAGAATCAAATTCAATGAACTATACAGCCGACCCTCCTTTACCTGGCATTCTTGGGACCACTGCCGGACCACAGAAAATGCCGGATGACAGAAATCACGCCTAAAAAATATTCTACGTAAAAAAACGACTTATCAGCTCATTCCACATACATAGTGTTATTAAAGGTAAAACAAAGCTTAAAACTTGAAATAAAACAATCAGTAATGCTTCCAAACAATTTTATTTATTGTTTCGGGAAATATAGAGGCTAAAAAAGCGTAAAACCAACAAATAATATATTTACTATCCTGGATGGATACATGCACAGCTATACCTAAGAAATAAACAAGACCGTATCACCAAAACACTCTGCTGCTGTTGGCTGCTGTGGAAAGTTGTAAACAACATGTAGCATTGACCTCATAGCCGTTCAAGGACGTAATGGCTGCTTCCTGAAAAAAGGCCTGAGCTGAGGGTTGCTGGACCCTGATGTACCTGGTAAATATTATGATATACCTGAAACTCAAGTGACAATGTTATTCTTTTAGTTTGCTCACTGGCAGCAATGTTTTTTTTTAACACAACTCTATACAACCCCCAGTCCGACCGCTTTAATCCGGCATCCTTGGAACCATACCGCTGCTGAATGAGAGATATCACTTCTAAAAAAAAACAATGTAAACATAATCTTGCCAGATCATTCTACATATATTGGTGTGTTATCAAAGATAGAGCAAAGCTTAAAACAGGAAATAAAACAATCATTAAGGCTTCCAAGCAAGATTTTTACTGTTTCATACAATACAGAGGTTAAAAAAGCGTAAAACCAACAAATAATAAGCTTCTTATCCTGAATGGTTACATATGCAGCTATACATAAGAAATGAAGAAGACAGTTTCACCTAAACATTCTGCTGCTGTCGGCTGCTGTGGAAAGTTGTAAGCATCATGTAGCATTGACCTCATAGCTGCTCAATGATTTAATGGCTGCTAATTGAAAAAAGTACCAGACCTGAGTGGAGCGTTTTTCTCCAGACTGGTTTTGAATTCAGAGTTTCATTCTCCTAGACAAGTCGCCACCAATGGCTATTGAATCTAGTCTGCCCTGCTAACCATAAAAAGAAGACATACCTTTCCCAAGGGTATTAGCACGTAATGGATTTGACTGGAATTCGAACTCGGCTCTCTGATTCCTCAATTCGAACAGCTATCCACGACTCCTTTCATGCAGTCAGTCAATTTATGTGCCATGCATTTTACAAATTTAGGCGATCATGTAACTTTTGATACATGTCTGACGAGGCAGATTTTATTCCCGCAGTAGGTTGCCATTTATTTCTGCGGTAGACCAGTTTCCATCCAAGGCTATTGAAACCGTACTGTTTTGCTATTTACCTATAGCTGGAGGGGAAAATAAGAGATAGATTCATACCGTCCCCACGTCTATAAGCAGGTAAGTGAATGCAATGTATTTGACTAGAATTCGAACTCGGCTGTCCTATTCCTCAATATGGGCTGCTATCTATTATACTCCTTTCATTCATTACAAAGGCTAAAAAAAAGAAAAAAAAAAAGAAAAAAAACAGTGTGTGTATATATATATATATATATATATATATATATATATATATATATAATAACAATAATAATAATAATAATAATAATAATAATAATCTTATAAATATAAGTAAGTATACACGTCCGGAAAAAAAAAAACTTAGGTGCTTTTGGCTTGTAAATAAAAAAAAATTAATACCCAAGAAAAAATAAGGAAAAAAAAGAAAGAACTAAGAACATGTAATTCAGATGAAAACTATCGACTAAAATTCAAGCACAGAGTCCAAAGAAAAAGTGTTCAATACACTAAATGGAGCAAATCTAGGTTCAAGTTATATATATATATATATATATATATATATATATATATATATATATATATATATATATATATATATATACTCATTTAGTTAAATTCAGTACCGGCAAGACGTAAAACGGTTATGGATGTCGAATATAGCTGAACTGGAAAAGATGCAGCTATTTATAAGAAAGACCGTATCACCAAAACCCTCTGTTGCTGGTAGCTGGTGTGGAGAGTTGTAAGCAACCTGTGTCCTTGCCATCGTAGCCTCTCACAAACTAACAACCGGTGATTTAAAAATAAAAGTGTCGGACCATAAGAATTACCGGATCATGGTGTCTCGGGTTAAAGAGGTCTGGTTGTGTTATACGAAAAAATGAAAGCAATAATGTCAAATAAACAGAGTCCATTCATAAAAATCATGGAATTAATATTATTGTGACCAATTCAAATATAGCGATGTATAAATAATAAGACTCCTATGAATCATAAGACGCATAGGAATCATAAGACTCATCTGAGTCATAAAGTATAGCAGATGAAAAGATTGAACATAGACTAACTGTCTCTTGGCGTAGTTGTACGCAACACCACAAAATTATACACGACAAAAACATTAGCTAATGAACTCAAGTCATATTCTTAAATAGTTTTGTCAGCCCTAGACGTGGATGGCATGCATAGCGCCCAGCCCATTCATTAATGTAAATAATTCCATCGGTACACAACCGTTTTCTGTAGACCAATGAGCAAGAATGACTTCTAGAGAATGAAACCTGCAGTTCTCTGAGAAGTCTGTTTCGAAAATCATAGCAAGTGCTTCAGAATCACAAATAACTGTAGCAATTAACAGAAACAACTAACACGTAAACGCTTCCAAATCTAAGGAATAACCTGAAAGATCGAGTCATCGTCTTAAATAGCCTCATCTAATCGAGACTTCATACGGCTTCATGCATGCCACCAAGCCCGTTCAGAAATATATAACCGGTCAGCTATATACAAAGGCTTTCTAAGATCAATAGTTAAAAATGGCTTTCAGCGAATGAAGCCAGCCTGAGGGTCGTGACATAGATCCTCCCTTTTTAATCATTGTGGACTAGCGGTACAGAATATCAAAGAATTGTACCAAATAACAGAAACCATATCACTTGAGGAATACCAACAGCAGCAACAGCTAAAATGGATAGCGCATGGTTCTCGAAGAGAGGATAATGACATAATCGAGTACTGAGGACACATAGCACAGTAGATAAAGGCGTTGGTTAGATCTAGTGACAGGACCCAAAGAGTGTGAGTTCAATACTCGGTGGAGAACCTGTAGAGGTGAATTAACAGAAGATAACTGGTAACTGACATCCATTTAACCTTTCACGTGGAACTAGAACGGTCTACCACAGTGGGCGAAATAAAGGGTTCAGTTCGACATTCCAAATACCCTGAAGAAGGCCAGAGCGTACACTTGCCGAAACGTTGTAAGAAATAGAACGACAAAGATGAGGACAATAGTCCGAATAATGTAAATAGTGTACATAATACCTCATCTCAGAAATATAGACTGTAATTCTTTTGTTAATACATTCATTGCCATTTGTTTTATATTGTTTTGTATTACTTATTCCATGGACTCATATTGGCCACAATAGTTACGGAACAAATAAATCCTGTAGTCGCGTGTTTTCTATCTAAACTTAACAAGAATTCGCGTCACATATATATGAGAAAACTTTTCAGAATTTCCTATTCTTCTGCTAGGACTACGGCTTATACATAAGTATTTATCACAAACAAATAATTCCTGTTTGATTATCGCTACATTGTCAAGAATATTAGTGAATTTAATGTTTTGCTCGACTCAAACTAAGTAACAATCGTTCATAATATTATTAAAAGCTACAAGCAGTTATTATAATCTCACAACCAAAGATCTGAACGTGGCTAACAGGGATACATCTCTCCATTTTATTTTTATTGTAAGTTAATTTCTTGTACTGATCTTGTGTAAGTTGGATACGGCATCGTGTTTCCCATCCTACGCAGTGATTGATCTTAGGCGTATATTTGAAATCAATTTTTTGTAAATCTTGGCGCCAGGTCTCAGCCGGCCAGACTAGGAGGATCAAAAGGTCGTCTGCCAAAGTGCTTTAGCCTATCAAAATACTTTGATGAATTGGTCAGCTCAAACTTCTACGTCTTATAGCAGGGATCAAATTCAATTTTGGTTGGGAACCGTATCTCTGGTTGATTTGGAAATTTTAAAAGATGGATTTCTTTTTTTCTTAAGAGTCTAGGAAGTTGATTTAAAAAAAAGAACCGATAGCTCTATGGATGTTTGAAAGAATTTTTGACATTTTAAAACAAATTAGACTATGCTGTTCATTGAAACTTATTTCCACTCATGGTTGCATCCCGATAAGCGGACACACACACACACACACACACACACACACACATATATATATATATATATATATATATATATATATATATATATAATGATATAAATATAAATAAGTATACTCGTCCGGATAAAAACCTTAGGTGTTTTGGCTTGTAAATGAACAAACTAATACGCAAGGAATAAAAAAGGAAAGAACTAAGACCATGTACTTCAGACGAAAACAATCAACTAAATTTCAAGCTCAGTCCAAAGGAAAAAAACCTTCGACACAAGTAAAGTAAAAATAACTAAGCAATACACTAAGAAAAAAAAATCTAGGTTCATATACATACATATATATATATATATATATATATATATATATATATACTCATTTAGTTATGTTCAGTACAGGCAAGTCGTGAAGCCGTTATGGGCGTCGAATATAGATACGAGTTGCAATTTCCGCCTCGTCTCTTGCATTCACGTTTGCACTAATGGCTTTGGGAATCGATTGAACCATATCTTCATACCACACAAACACACAAAACAACTTTACGTTAAACAGCAATCTAGTACTAAATAAAAACAAGAGAAGATCTTCCTTAAATCGACAGCAGAATAAAAACAATTTACCTTCTTAGAATAAATGAGTTCAGTTAGAAATTTCCTGCAGGTTTCTCGGACCGACATAAGAATTTTGAAGCCTGGATGGCACAACGGCCGAAATGTTGCGATTGGGAGAATAAAGCTGAAGACAACAGTCCGCATGCGGAGGCGGTTCAAGCATTTTTATTTACAGTGCGTGTGTTCCTCAGTAAAAATCTCAGTTAGAAATTCTGTGATCATATATATATATTAGGCTATGAAAATGAGTAGAGAGTGTTCATGAGCTCTCTTTTTTAAGAATAGTAATTGTTGGTTATTGCAATTCATTCCGTATAAACCAATTATATATATATATATATATATATATATATATATATATATATATATATATATATATTCTTCGCATCTAGAGGAAACCTCAACAGAAATCACAGGACTGCCGTTTTGTACTATACTTGGGACTCATCAGCAGCGGGCATCCACAACCGAGAATTGAAACCCGGGCAGTTACGATACCAGGCAGGAGTCATACCAAATATACTAACGGACTTTGGTGGCGAAGAGATAAGGAATTAGACTTGATGTAGCGCCGCTCGAGCACACATTCCGTGGTGAAACTCATCTGAGTTTCCCTTACTCATACGACTGTCTCCCCACGAGCCACGACTACTATCCCCAAGTAGCTCAATCCAAAGAATTAGAAGACGATTCAAGCAAGGATATACACGTGACAGATATTATTAGGTGGATTTGAGATAATAATAATTATCAATTAGTCAACGGAACTTGGTGACTAAGTGGTAACGAATTTGACTCTATATAGCGCCGCTTGATTACATATTCCGTGGTTGAACTCATCCGGGTTCCCCTTACCGAAATATAGGACCAAACGACCGTCCGGTGCTTCCTGCATTCTATTGAGCTTTCCTTTAGACTCGATGAATTAATTATGATTATATCAAATCGTCCTAGTAATATATATATATATATATATATATATATATATATATATATGTGTGTGTGTGTGTGTGTGTGTGTGTGTGTGTACTCTGTGTGCCAAATTTTTATCGAGATAACTAGTTTTCTTATATTTCAAAAACCGTACAATCAATTACCACCGACCTAGGCAATCACTAAAATCGCTGTACTGATCTGTGCAATGTAAACAAACTGGCGCCATATTTGTTATCAGCACAGTGATTTGAGCGTGCCAAATTATTATAAAAGTGTAAGAATTTAGTGAAAAGATGAGCCGTAAAAGCAGTTTAAGTGATGCTGAAAAGAAGACTATCACGTCAGAACTCTCAAAAGGTAAATCTACCCTATAAATTTCTAAAATGATAGGGAGGTGTCATCAAACAGTGAAAAACTTCACCGCCGACCCTACACAAGTACGCAAAAGGGCAGATAAAGGCAAGCCGAGGATTATTTCACGTCGTCTCATATCACGACTTAAACGAGAGGCCACGAAGAACCCTGGACTTAACTGTCAAGAGCTTTTCAGTCGCATTGGGGATCCTACTGTGTCTAAAAGTACTCGGTGTCAGTATCTGAGGGAAATAGCAACAACAGTCAAACATGTATCGAAGCCTCCGTTGATGAGAAATCACATTCAAAATCGATTGAAATGGGCCGAGGTTTTGTCCACAGACGAACCTCGAGCAAAACTTGATGGGCCAGATAGATGGTGCAAGGTAATGAACAGACAGAATCGCAATCAGCGTTTGAGACGCCAACAAGGTAATACTGATCTGGGGTGGTATTATCGGAAACACATTAGTGGGCCCATGGAGAGTACCAGATGGCGTCAAAATGGCTGCTGATGCATACACATCTTTTATGAAGGAGCATCTTGAACCGGGGATGAAAAGGCAAAGAGTTGCCTTCAGAAGGGCCATTGTTTTTATGCAAGATAATGCTCCCTCACATGCTGCTCACAAGACTACTGAATATTTGAAACAGTTAGGTTTCGATGGACCTCGAAAAATGAAGTGGCCACAAATTCTCCGGATTTGAATCCAATCGAAAACCTTTGGAGAATCATGAAGCAAAGACTGTACACCAACGGACGACAATTCAGGAGCAACGCTGAGTTGTGGGAAGCAATTCTTGACATATCTCACAGCATTACAGGAGATGACATCCTACAATTAACAAATTCTATGGATCGTCGACTTCTTCAAAAAAGGGAAAGAGCATTCCCTATTAATTTCTTTGAAACTGTGCCTTTGTTTGTATCTGTTATTATTTGTTTGATTATCTTATTTATTAGCTTCCTTTGATCATAAACATTCACATGCAATATTAATAAACGTTTTGTTTGCTCAATTCTGGGAATTTTACTAAACCTTTCTAATAATTTGGCGCGGTCAAATCACCGTGCTAATAACAAATAGGGCGCCAGTTTGTTTACGTCGCAGATCAGTAGGAAAAATTCAGTGATTGCTCAATTCAGTGTTGCCAACATTTTGTGAAAATACATTATTACCGGCAATACATTATTACCGGCAATACTTTATTGAAAAAAAATTACCAGCAATACATTGTTTGAAAAAAAAATTCCAGCAATCAAAATATTGTCGTCATTAAATAACCCATTGATGTTGATATGCCGTAAAAGAAACCAAAGCAAACCAAATTTTATACGAAGATTTCCATTTACTAACAACCTTTCAATTACAAATAAAATTCTGTTTTCAAAGAACATTGATATTTATAAAATGGTCTAATTGATGGCAAGCTTGTTCTTTGACATAAGCTGGATGACGAGGAGGTTAGTGACCTATTAGATTGATATTTCAATGCGATTTGTAGCAGTTCTCTATGATCTAATCTTTCATCCAAGAATATTATTGATTGATCGGCTGCGTTTAATTTAGATATTTCACAGGTATTTAAAGTTAGAAATTATTTTAGAGTTTTTATATATATATATATATATATATATATATATATATATATATATGAAAAGTGTGTATATAAATATAAATAAACATAAATATATATGTATAATATATTATATACATTATTATTTATATATTGCATGCGTGGTACTTATTAGAAATCGCTCAATATCAGAGATAGAGTTAACATATTTGTTGATTGAGTTTGGACCCTGGGTTTCAGTCTTTTGCGATCGTCTGACGAGCACAAACGCGTGAAACCCAGGGTCACAAACTCACATCAATCCAACCAATATATATATATATATATATATATATATATATATATATATATATATATATATATCCATATGGAACATATTATATAGTATTGATACATGGCAATTGTAATGCTTACTGTTTTCTTAATTTGGTATTTAATACAAACACCGTTTGAAAATAAAATATTACCTGATTCTATAACATTTGCAAAGGTAATGAAGAAAACAATATGTGAGTACCACGAAGATGGCAGAACTTGACAAGAATCTCCGACCAAAGATATTTGATGCTTACAAACAAGATGGTTGACATACAACACTTTCCCAGGCATTTAAATATCCCTACATTAAAATTTCAAGAAGTACAACGAGACTCATTGTGTTGAGAATAAATTAAAGACTGGAAGAAATTGGTTCAATTTTGAGTGAATGAAAAGTAATATTCTTTGGGATGTATAGAAGAATCCTCACTTAGCAACAAAACAAATTTTCAATGATGTCATGATATCAAGGTTTAATGAAAAACTGGACGCTTTCATCGAAAATATCTTAGAGCTTGTCACCCAAGTTAAACAACAAATATGCAGGGTAACTAATGCAGGCAGCTATCTAGAACGTGGGAGTAAATATTGGAAATCTGTTTTATGGTCAGATGAAAAAAAAAAAAGATTTATTTGGTCACATGAACTCCCGTTATGTATTCAGGAATGAAAATGCAGCTCACAAAAATAAAGTACCCTACCGACGATTAAGTACGGTGGTGAGAGCATTCTGCTCCGGGGATGTTTGCTGCTTCTGGGCGAGGTTAACTAGTGAGAGTACTGGGCATCATGGATAAAGATCAGTGGCTATTATTAAAACATAAACATAATATAAAACAATGTGCGCAGAAGCTGTCTTTGGGACTTCACTGGACGTTCCCACATGCAAAGACCCGAAACACACATAAAAAAATACATAGATGATAACAAAAGTAATACTTTGGCAGATCCCAGACGAAATCCTGGCCTAAACCAAATTGAAAAAGTATGGGCATATTTGAAGAAAAAAGTAAGAGAATGAAGTCCTTCAAATTTGGATCAACTAGAAGCTATTGCCAAGGAAGAATGGAGCAAAATAGCCATCAGTGTATAAAGTGATATTGTAAGAAACTATAAATAATGATTAAAGGCAATAATCAAGAAGAATGGCTAAGTGATTGATTATTGAGCCAAGAGGGTCAATAATTTTGTCCTGTGTTAAATGTTATTTTGGTGTTTCTTTGTAATATTGTTTAACATTATAATACAAAACTTTTTTGTAGACATCACTGCACATTCCTTCAAATCGACCATTTCCTCATTTGTGAAAAATGCGCATGAATTTTCCATCACAACTTGAGGTCTTACAAATTTATTTGTAATTAAGGAAGAGGAAATGAATGTTCATTCTCAACTATATATATATATATATATATATATATATATATATATTATTAGGTTAGCTCTATCTCTGATATTGAGCGCTTTCTAATATATAAATAATTATATATATATATATATATATATATATATATATATATATATATATATATATATATAATATATAGATAGATAGATAGATAGATTTTATCGAAAGTG
>CAHIKZ030004482.1:1837500-1877500 GCA_903632075.3 Acanthosepion pharaonis
TGCTTTTATACTTATAGAAATTTTTGTTATGACTATAAATGGTGGAAATCTTAAATTGAACCGATATATATATATATATATAATTGTTGAGAATTCTAGAGTGGTTTGTTGACGTATCTATGGTTGTATAGGACTCTATGTGTATGTACATGTTTTAATTATGCTATTTATTGACAGTTGAATATATGTTCCGAAGCTAGAGTTCTTCACATCAAGCGAGAATTTTATTTGAATTTTGAAACGTTAGGAATCCACGGAATCTTTCTTATTATATGTATTTATCTGTTAAAGTGGAATTAATATGTCTGCACATATTTCATCTCAGGTTTTGCCTATGTATGAGAAAACTGCACCCTGGAGATGACAATTTTAAATTGTCGAAAGTAATTACCATATGTCTTGCATCTGACAACTTGAATGTAAGGATCTTATTATTCAAGGAATTGATATTAATGTAATGTCTCATTAAGTTCCCCTAGCGTACTCATATCGCCATTAATCACATTAACATTGCTATTTAATTCATTGTATAAATTGTTTCTTTATTATATATATATATATCAAACGCAAAATTCATAATCTTACTCGCCAACATATTAACTATAAACTTTGAAAATAGGTTCTATAATCACACTTATAAGACAACCAGAGATAGATTTATGACGAAAAATAGATCCAACATCATTTCAGATGTTAGGAATTAAGAATTAGTCCCTAAAATGTAGAAATACTTACATTAGCGAGACATCAAGGAATCTAAAAGCGGACATCTATGAGCATAAGAAAGATCTACACTGAGACAACCCTTTAACTTTGCTCATAAATCACTGAAAGAAAACTGGCTATAACATTAATTTTATAAATGTTAAGCTAATTACAAAAAAACATAATTCCTTATGTAGGTGATATTTCGCAGGGATTCAGATAAATATCATGCCATTCAAGTCAATCACGCTATATTATATCAGTAAATTTTATAAAATCCATACGTAATTAATGTAAAATATGTCTACCTAATACTACCACCATTATAATCGGTGTTATGTAAAAACGCCCCCAATTCATAGAGCTGGCAGTTACAATAGATAAATAAAAAAGAATACTACTAGAACTACTACTATTACACACATCCGCACACAAAGGAATAGATATAAATTATCATTCGAATCCCGAATAGACAAACTAGAATTCTGATACACTTACATACAGGATAATTTACCTGACAATACAAATGCATGAGAGCTCTACTTTAATCATGAAAAAAATAACATAAAAATTAAAATAACGTAATGTTTTCTCTTTCCTGATTTCTCATAGCTTATTCTCTGATGAAGCTTTAATAAAATCGAAACATATATTCATAAACGTTTCCCCTTTGTTATTTATTTCACTTTGTCTTTTAGTTTGGTTCAATTAATGATCTATTTCTTGATATTGACAACTAAATTACAGATACTACTTAACTTAAAAGCCCAATGCTCCCAAAATACACCAGTCAATTCTTTAATTGCCTCATTATTTCATCCAGAATGCTAAGAGAATTTAATACAACCAGAAAGAAAGATAATGACATTATTAACACCAACAATAACAACAACAATGAAAATAAAATAGTAAAAAAAAATACTGCTAGCTACTAAGTCCTTCATATCTACTATCCAGAAGAATTTATCAAATATTAACAATATCATTCTAATTACAACCACATCGAAACTATTATGGATATGATCAGAACAAAAAATACCCATAAAAATAATCATTCTGAAGTCGGTATATATACAATAAACTGACTAAAGTGCTATTCACAATACACAGGGGAAACCTGCAGAAATTAGATATAAAACGTATCTGTGAAAGTAAAAAGGATTTTATATACAAAGGCATTAGTCAAACATAGAAATAAGTGCAACTACAACTTCTGTTTAAAAAGACACACTTATCAAGAAAAAAGATGTTAATATATATTGTGTAGATTGTCCTTTTAAAGATGTCTTTTCAGTTTATCTAAAAATGTGTGTGTGTGTGTGTGTGTGTGAAGATCTAAGGAAATACTAAATATCAGATTTTTTTTTTTTTTGAGAAATTCATTTTTCATCGGGTTATGAACTTTCTACTATTCTTTATATATACAGCTTGAGGTTGTGGGTGTCCCGCTTTACCTGGAAGATTTGGACACACACATTTTTACTCATTAGTCTCATTCATCATTTGATTCTATGTATATCTATCTATCTATCTATCTATCTATCTATCTATTGACAGTTTGTTTACGTCTATCTGTCTATCTGTTTATTGTCAGTTTGTTTACGTCTATCTGTCTATCTATCAATCTATTGACATTTTGTTTTCATCTGTCTATCTATTGACAGTTTGCTTTCATCCATCTATCTATTTATATAGTGAGAATTTGTTTTTATCTATCTATCTATCTATCTATCTATCTATCTATCTATCTATCTATCTATCTATCTCTCTCTCTCTATATATATATATATATATATATATATGTGTGTGTGTGTGTATGTGTGTATGTGTGTGTGTGTTGGTGTGGGTGTGTATTCATGCAATATGAAAAAACAGATTACTGATACAAAGTAGTCTAGTATTTAAGTTTTTATTGAAAATACAGTGTTCGATAAAGAAGAATATATATATATATATATATATATATATATATATATATATATATATATATATATATATATATATATATACATGAATTATTCACACAAAACTAATGCAAAAGGTTAATGATTTTAAATGGCGAGACATCCATCTCGCAAACAATTCAAATAGTACACAAAAACCTTAGATCCGTTATGAATGAATTGATCCTTGTTCATATAAATTTCTGCCGTATTAGTTGTTATTTTACACAAGCTTTCGTCTGTTCATACAGACATCTTCAGGTATATAATAATTCATGTATTTGTAAATTGATTGCACGTTTATTGTAATTTAAATAACCGATCCATGTGCGTCTTTTGGTTAATAAGTGCGACATTACTGTAATTATTGAACAATATAGTTCATGCCACTTTGACAGTAAAATTTACCAGTAAAATAATTTGTTCATTACCATATTTGGTATAAACGCAAACATTTAAAAAAAAAGAAATTCAAAATCAAACTCAGCGTTGCATTGGCGCGTTCAAAAACCAATATCTCATTTTCAATAGCATTTCGGATACAATACACATATATTTTCGATGTCCTCTTATTACTAAGAGAAAAAAACAAGAACAACATCTATTATATACCTGAAGATGTCTGTATGAACAGACGAAAGCTTGTGTAAAATAACAACTAATACGGCAGAAATTTATATGAACAAGGATCAATTCATTCATAACGGATCTAAGGTTTTTTGTACTATTTGAATTGTTTGCGAGATGGATGTCTCGCCATTTAAAATCATTAACTTTTGCATTAGTTTTGTGAATAATTCATGTATTTGTAAATTGATTGCACGTTTATTGTAATATATATATATATATATATATATATATATATATATATATATATATATATATATAGTTGTTCATATATCCATTCAATATACGCTCACATTTTGAGTATGCTTACTCCATACATAATCAACAGTGAATTTTTGGGGAAAGTATTTCCAGGAGCCACACTTCGATTCCGTGTGTATTATTATTATGATTAGTTGTATTAGTAGTAGTAGTATTAGAGAACCTTGGTTCGCGGTGTTCATACATTCTTGTACATACATATGGTCGCGGGTTTATGAAATAAAACTGTTTTTATTTTTGTTAATATCTAATGCGGCCTAATCAGTCAGTTTTGTCACGACAATGAAATTAACCGCCATTAGGCTATTGCTTTGAGCGGGGTTTTTTCATTTCGTAAGTTTTTGACAAAGAGGAAGGTCACGCTACGTTCATTTGGCTACGCGCAACAGACACAATCTCTTTCAATCGACTTACCTTTTTAAACATAACCTTTACAAAATATCGTGCTCCGTATGGATGGTTACTGAAAAATAAAACAAGGCATCAATTATACTAGAAATATATTTTTCTCTTACAATACATCCATGAATTTATTAATATGCCACGTCTCCTTAAGACGCGCAAGATAAAGCCACTCCACGAGACCCTATCCTTTGTAGCCTTAAGTAGTGTTTACCCCCTTACTGTTCCTCCTGGTTCGTCCTGAGTATGACGATAAACTACATCCGGCAGCAAGAAATCTGATAAGAGATATTCAGGAGCATGGAACCACATCCTAATTGCTGTTGTTTCCAGGTCCACACTGGCCTAGTGTGGTAGCACCTGTTAGGGTCTCAGCTATGGGCAAATAGAACCCCCTCGAAACAAAGGGCATTTTTATAGTAAAATTGGTAACAATACATTTTATGATCTAGAAAATATATACATCAAGAAAAAAAACATATCTTTACTCTGAAAGCATGAAATTGTGTAAAAAAATATCTTTAGTTGGACGCATGAAATTACGTCAAAATATCTCTATTTCGCCATTAAATAGCCATAGAGTTTGATATGCCGCCCAAAATAATTAAACAGCCGACATGAAAGAACTCTTTCATGACATTAGTCCATATAACATCTACAACTTATTAAAGAAATCGAACTATATTCCAAAATAAAACAATATTGCAGCATAAATTCAAATATCAACTTCTCGTAATCATGTCCACAGAAACATGCATATGCACAGAAGCTGAGTATGATCTACTATATATTATATTGTGAAAGCAGTATAATATATATCATATTTTATAATTTCAAAGTTCCTAAGAAAATTAAATTTCGGCATTAAATGACGCATACAGTGTTGACATGCCGTTAAATAAGCAAATCAATTTATCATAGTCCTCCTTGTGTATAGTTTAGCATTTATTTACAAAAGATATTTAGATAGTTTACTACATATTTCTCTGTCCTGTGAGCGCTAAACCTCTTTTCTCACCATATGACCTAGAATTCTTAACTATCGCTTTCTCGTCTAAGATTAAGTATTATTCTCGTTCTCATTTTCCTTAAATCAGCTCCTTTACTCACATATACACTCCATGTTATTATAAACATGGTTACGTTAATTATATCTTTGTTTTTTGTCTGAATTCGGAATAAAAGTGAGGCTGGAGAAACATCGAAAATTCGTTTTGAGGAGTGAGAGAATGAAATCGGTCAAGGCTGATCATGTATAGAGAGAAATATTTAGTCATCAACTTCTGTGCAATTAAAATACTGGGTAGGGAAGAACGTTGAACAGTTAGTTGTCACAAGAAATCTGTAGGCTATGAATACCGACTTAGTGGGTCTAGCATAGAAATAAATACAATATGGGTGCTGTTAATAAAATAAATGACAGCAACACCTCAAATGTAGCAGCAGCAATCCAAAGCATGAGCAGCACTTATAATATGACAATCATCAGCAGCAGAATCAGTGGCGACATAATCAGCAGTGAAGCTTAGATTTAAAGCTAATTTGCTAGAGTAAATGTACTCCTACAAATTGTCCTACAATGGTCTAGTGGGTAAAAGCTTCGGTTTGTAAATTTGGTGACACAGTGATTGTAAGTTACCCCGACAAAACAAAAATAAGAACTCAAAGATAACCATGAGCAGTGGAATGAGAACAGTCTAACCTCGTAAATTAAATAACGTGTTCAGTTCAGAATTCACTGTAGGTTATCCATATATCTACACCGAAGGAAGACGGAGGGAACAACGACTAAAACGTTATGACAAAAAACAACAAAGTTAGGAATATAAATAATGTAGATAATGTGTCTGTTGTTTCGTATATTGAATCTCTGAAGAAATTGTCCAGCTTTCATTTCTATATAAGAGGATTTATATTACATCGCAGTTGAGCACTCTCTTCTTTCCATCGAATATTTTCTATCGAAAATTTACTGTTTCTTAATATTTTTTAATAAAAAGCAGATACTATAATATTATATGCAATCGGCTTTGTATATTCTAAGAGGAGCATTGACGTTCTTATTAATTTTAGACTCGTATTTTGTTTCTCTTGCCTTTCATTTTTTTCTTGGTATCCCTCATATTAGTACTCGATTTTCGACAATCGAAGTTATTTTCTATTTATTTTTTTTTACATTTTGTTCTCTCTTCTCCCGTAGGGCCTCAGTATAACTACACAAGTGTCACGATAAAATCCAATCATGAAACTGTTGCAAAAATATTTAAGAAAATTTTAGCTAAAAATTTTACGAACACTAAATTCTATTTTTGGCATATCTTTTTGGGTGATTTTACATATACACACGTAACACGCCCTCACACACACACACATACACACACACACACACACAAACACACACACACACACACATATATATATATATATGTGAGTGTGTGTGTATATAGATCTTAGTGAAAAAATAAAATAAATTATAAACTACACTAAATCCACTATTTCTAATAAGATCATTCGTAACGACTCTTCCCAGCCAACTACGGTGTTGCAGAAAACCAACATTGTTAAGGCATTTTAATGTTCTCTGGGAAATTGTATCTCCAACGATAAAAATAATATCTATGTTGGATGCACGACAACAACGTATTCACGTAGGCTAAGTCTTCATATGAATAACATATCCAATATTTCTAAACACTTAAAACAGCACAAGTGTCCACATTCGCAATTCAGAAAAATCCTCGTCGAAAACACCGACATACATTTCCACGAAAAGAATAAACATAAACTGATCATTCTTGAAGTTATTTATATCAAAAGATTAAAACTAAATCTCAATGAAGTTAATTAATACGCCACAAATATTTTAAAATGTGTACAATAGATAGTTTTTAAATATCAATATTCGTGTAATAGTTCTTCCTTTTTTTTTTTTGATTGCTCATGTCGGAAAACCTCACCAATACTTGTCTAGTTACCTCCCATTAAACGGTGCTTGTAAGCCCAACCAAGACAGTGTTCCAGACTCAACATTAAGAAAGTTAATTTTAAGATGATCACAAAATGTTGTCTTTCACAACTTTAAACACTACACGACTTACCATATAATTAACAATGCCCTGATAATGACATTATGCTATGGCGAAATTACTCGAAGAATAAAATACAATATGAACCACTACTCTCGTCTTTCAATAACCAGACAAAATCTCTCATCTTATATATATATATATATATATATATATATATATATATATATATATATATATTTGTTACTAATACAGTTATATTTAGTTAATTTACAATTTACATGTACAGGTATGAACAAATGGCAATATTATTAAGAAATGAAATGTTTAAATCAATTTTGATTACGTTTCGAGCATAGTTAACAGATATAGTCTTCCGAATGTTCGAACTTTATGTTGCCACACACACTTTCGGCAAGAGCTGGTCATTATCACCTTTCATTCAAACAGTTGATATATTTAACAATTCATGTCCTGGGTAAGACGTTAAACTACATCCGCGTCCTGGGTAAGACGTTAAACTACGCCAAGCAGCATGGCCTCTTATCATTAGGTTTTCAGGAGGGTGGAACAACCTCTTAATTGCTGGTGTTCCCAGGTCCACCCTGAACAGAAAAAAAACACTGCGGTTGATATGCCGTTAATCAAAATAAACCAAACCAATCTAAACCAAAGAATACATATTCTATTCATAGGAATCTATCCTAAAAATGCTGTCGGCATTAAATAACCCATTGAGGTTGATATGCCGTTAAACAAAATAAACCAAACCAATCTAAACCAAAGAATACATATTCTATTCATAGGAATCTATCCTAAAAATGCTGTCGGCATTAAATAACCCATTGAGGTTGATATGCCGTTAAACAAAATAAACCAAACCGATCTAAACCAAAGAATACATATTCTATTCATAGGAATCTATCCTAAAAATGCTGTCGGCATTAAATAACCCATTGAGGTTGATATGCCGTTAAACAAAATAAACCAAACCAATCTAAACCAAAGAATACATATTTTATTCATAGGAATCTATCCTAAAAATGCTGTCGGCATTAAATAACCCATTGAGGTTGATATGCCGTTAAACAAAATAAACCAAACCGATCTAAACCAAAGAATACATATTCTATTCATAGGAATCTATCTAAAATGCTGTTTGGCATTAAATAACCCATTGAGGTTGATATATTAAACAAAATAAACCAAACCAATCTAAACCAAAGAATACATATTCTATTCATAGAATCTATCCTAAAAATGCTGTCGGCATTAAATAACCCATTGAGGTTGATATGCCGTTAAAAAAAAAACCAAACCAATCTAAACCAAAGAATACATATTCTATTCATAGAATTTATCCTAAAAATGCTGTCGGCATTAAATAACCCATTGAGGTTGATATCCGTCAAACAAAATAAGGCAAACCAATCTAAACCAAAGAATATATATTCTATTCATAGGAATCTATCCGGCATTAAATAACCCATTGAGGTTGATATGCCGTTAAACAAAATAAACCAAACCAATCTAAACCAAAGAATACATATTCTATTCATAGGAATCTATCCTAAAAATGCTGTCGGCATTAAATAACCCATTGAGGTTGATATGCCGTTATACAAAATAAACCAAACCAATCTAAACCAAAGAATACATATTCTATTCATAGGAATCTATCCTAAAAATGCTGTCGGCCTTAAATAACCCATTGACGTTGATATGCCGTTAAACAAAATAAACCAAACCAATCTAAACCAAAGAATACATATTCTATTCATAGAAATCTATCCTAAAAATGCTGTCGACATTAAATAACCCATTGAGATTGATATGCCGTTAAACAAAATAAACCCAACCAATCTAAACCAAAGAATACATATTCTATTCATAGGAATCTATCCTAAAAATGCTGTCGGCATTAAATAACCAATTGAGGTTGATATGCCGTCAAACAAAATAAACCAAACCAATCTAAACCAAAGAATACATATTCTATTCATAGGAATCTATCCTAAAAATGCTGTCGGCATTAAATAACCCATTGAGGTTGATATGCCGTTAAACAAAATAAACCAAACCAATCTAAACCAAAGAATACATATTCTATTCATAGGAATATATCCTTAAAATGCTGTCGGCATTAAATAACCCATTGTGGTTGATATGCCGTTAAACAAAATAAACCAAACCAATCTAAACCAAAGAATACATATTCTATTCATAGGAATCTATCCTAAAAATGCTGTCGGCATTAAATAACCCATTGAAGTTGATATGCCATTAAACAAAATAAACCAAACCAATCTAAACCAAAGAATACATATTCTATTCATAGGAATCTATCCTAAAAATGCTGTCGGCATTAAATAACCCATTGAGGTTGATATGCCATTAAACAAAATAAACCAAACCAATCTAAACCAAAGAATACATATTCTATTCATAGGAATCTATCCTAAAAATGCTGTCGGCATTAAATAACCCATTGAGGTTGATATGCCATTAAACAAAATAAACCAAACCAATCTAAACCAAAGAATACATATTCTATTCATAGGAATCTATCCTAAAAATGCTGTCGGCATTAAATAACCCATTGAGGTTGATATGCCGTTAAACAAAATAAACCAAACCGATCTAAACCAAAGTATACATATTCTATTCATAGGAATCTATCCTAAAAATGCTGTCGGCATTAAATAACCCATTGAGGTTGATATGCCGTTAAACAAAATAAACCAAACCAATCTAAACCAAAGAATACATATTCTATTCATAGGAATCTTTCCTAAAAAAGCTGTCGGCATTAAATAACCCATTGAGGTTGATATGCCGTTAAACAAAATAAACCAAACCAATCTAAACCAAATAATACATATTCTATTCATAGGAATCTATCCTAAAAATGCTGTCGGCATTAAATAACCCATTGAGGTTGATATGCCGTTAAACAGAATAAACCAAACCAATCTAAACCAAAGAATACATATTTTATTCATAGGAATCTATCCTAAAAATGCTGTCGGCATTAAATAACCCATTGAGGTTGATATGCCGTTAAACAAAATAAACCAAACCGATCTAAACCAAAAAATACATATTCTATTCATAGGAATCTATCCTAAAAATGCTGTCGACATTAAATAACCAATTGAGGTTGATATGCCGTTAAACAAAATAAACCAAACCAATCTAAACCAAAGAATACATATTCTATTCATAGGAATCTATCCTAAAAATGCTGTCGGCATTAAATAACCCATTGAAGTTGATATGCCGTTAAACAATATAAACCAAACCAATCTAAACCAAAGAATACATATTCTATTCATAGGAATCTATCCTAAAAATGCTGTCGGCATTAAATAACCCATTGAGGTTGATATGCCGTTAACCAAAATAAACCAAACCAATCTAAACCAAAGAATACATATTCTATTCATAGGAATCTATCCTAAAAATGCTGTCGGCATTAAATAACCCATTGAGGTTGATATGCCGTTAAACAAAATAAACCAAACCAATCTAAACCCAAGAATACATATTTTATTCATAGGAATCTATCCTAAAAATGCTGTCGGCATTAAATAACCCATTGAGGTTGATATGCCGTTAAACAAAATAAACCAAACCGATCTAAACCAAAGAATACATATTCTATTCATAGGAATCTATCCTAAAAATGCTGTCGGCATTAAATAACCCATTGAGGTTGATATGCCGTTAAACAAAATAAACCAAACCAATCTAAACCAAAGAATACATATTCTATTCATAGGAATCTATCCTAAAAATGCTGTCGGCATTAAATAACCCATTGACGTTGATATGCCGTTAAACAAAATAAACCAAACCAATCTAAACCAAAGAATACATATTATATTCATAGGAATCTATCCTAAAAATGCTGTCGGCATTAAATAACCCATTGAGGTTGATATGCCGTTAAACAAAATAAACCAAACCAATATAAACCAAAGAATACATATTTTATTCATAGGAATCTATCCTAAAAATGCTGTCGGCATTAAATAACCCATTGAGGTTGATATGCCGTTAAATAAAATTAACTAAACCAATCTAAACCAAAGAATACATATTCTATTCATAGGAATCTATCCTAAAAATGCTGTCGGCATTAAATAACCCATTGAAGTTGATATGCCGTTAAACAAAATAAACCAAACCAATCTAAACAAAAGAATACATATTCTATTCATAGAAATCTATCCTAAAAATGCTGTCGACATTAAATAACCCATTGAGGTTGATATGCCGTTAAACAAAATAAACCCAACCAATCTAAACCAAAGAATATATATTCTATTCATAGGAATCTATCCTAAAAATGCTGTCGGCATTAAATAACCCATTGAGGTTGATATGCCGTTAAACAAAATAAACCAAACCAATCTAAACCAAAGAATACATATTCTATTCATAGGAATATATCCTTAAAATGCTGTCGGCATTAAATAACCCATTTTGGTTGATATGCCGTTAAACAAAATAAACCAAACCAATCTAAACCAAAGAATACATATTCTATTCATAGGAATCTATCCTAAAAATGCTGTCAGCATTAAATAACCCATTGAAGTTGATATGCCGTTAAACAAAATAAACCAAACCAATCTAAACCAAAGAATACATATTCTATTCATAGGAATCTATCCTAAAAATGCTGTCAGCATTAAATAACCCATTGAAGTTGATATGCAGTTAAACAAAATAAACCAAACCAATCTAAACCAAAGAATACATATTCTATTCATAGGAATCTATCCTAAAAATGCTGTCAGCATTAAATAACCCATTGAAGTTGATATGCCGTTAAACAAAATAAACCAAACCAATCTAAACCAAAGAATACATATTCTATTCATAGGAATCTATCCTAAAAATGCTGTCAGCATTAAATAACCCATTGAAGTTGATATGCCGTTAAACAAAATAAACCAAACCAATCTAAACCAAAGAATACATATTCTATTCATAGGAATCTATCCTAAAAAATGCTGTCAGCATTAAATAACCCATTGAAGTTGATATGCCGTTAAACAAAATAAACCAAACCAATCTAAACCAAAGAATACATATTCTATTCATAGGAATCTATCCTAAAAATGCTGTCAGCATTAAATAACCCATTGAATTTGATTTGCCGTTAAACAAAATAAACCAAACCAATCTAAACCAAAGAATACATATTTTATTCATAGGAATCTATCCTAAAAATGCTGTCGGCATTAAATAACCCATTGAGGTTGATATGCCGTTAAACAAAATAAACCAAACCGATCTAAACCAAAGAATACATATTCTATTCATAGGAATCTATCCTAAAAATGCTGTCGGCATTAAATAACCGATTGAGGTTGATATGCCGCTAAACAAAATAAACCAAACCAATCTAAACCAAAGAATACATATTCTATTCATAGGAATCTTTCCTAAAAAAGCTGTCGGCATTAAATAACCCATTGAGGTTGATATGCCGTTAAACAAAATAAACCAAACCAATCTAAACCAAATAATACATATTCTATTCATAGGAATCTATCCTAAAAATGCTGTCGGCATTAAATAACCCATTGAGGTTGATATGCCGTTAAACAAAATAAACCAAACCAATCTAAACCCAAGAATACATATTTTATTCATAGGAATCTATCCTAAAAATGCTGTCGGCATTAAATAACCCATTGAGGTTGATATGCCGTTAAACAAAATAAACCAAACCGATCTAAACCAAAGAATACATATTCTATTCATAGGAATCTATCCTAAAAATGCTGTCGGCATTAAATAACCCATTGAGGTTGATATGCCGTTAAACAAAATAAACCAAACCAATCTAAACCAAAGAATACATATTCTATTCATAGGAATCTATCCTAAAAATGCTGTCGGCATTAAATAACCCATTGACGTTGATATGCCGTGAAACAAAATAAACCAAACCAATCTAAACCAAAGAATACATATTCTATTCATAGGAATCTATCCTAAAAATGCTGTCGGCATTAAATGACCCATTGACGTTGATATGCCGTTAAACAAAATAAACCACACCAATCTAAACCAAAGAATACATATTCTATTCATAGGAATCTATCCTAAAAATGCTGTCGGCATTAAATAACCCATTGTGGTTGATATGCCGTTAAACAAAATAAACCAAACCAATATAAACCAAAGAATACCTATTCTATTCATAGGAATCTATCCTAAAAATGCTGTCGGCATTAAATAACCCATTGTGGTTGATATGCCGTTAAACAAAATAAACCAAACCAATTTAAACCGAAAGAATACATATTCTATTCATACGAATCCATCCTAAAAATGTTGTCGCAACCCATTGAAGTTGATATGCCAACAATATGATGATATGTCACAAATGAAACCAACTTTATTGCGGTAGAATAATCTATCGGTTCAATGTATTTTTTTTCCATCTCCGCAAGTAAAGTTAGTTTCTTTTGTGACGCTAGAAGGCTTTTTTCTCGCCTAGGTCCATTCTTCAAATCCATAAATCAACCATTCGTCCTTGCATGGAATACTGCTGCCATATATGGTCTGGAACCCCACCTCTTTCTCTAAAGGTCCTCGAAAAAATCCAGAGACGGATATGCAAAGTGATTGACCCTGATATGGCATCTCGTCTACAGTCACTTTCTCACAGACGTGCCGTCGCTTCCCTCTGTCTTCTCTACAAACATTTTCACGGTAACTGCTCCGACGAGCTACTTTCGCTGTTTCCCAAAGTACATAAATTTAAGCGTGCTACTATTTTGCCATCTCAGTCCCAATCTTCCACTGTGAAAACTGTTAAATGTAGCCATCATTTCTACTCCAGTAGCTTCATGTCTCGCAATTCCCGTCTGTGGAACTCCCTTCTTCTTACTTGCTTTCCTGATAGGTATAATCTTCAATTATTCAAATGCAATGTCAATCGGCATCTTCAGATGCCTTGACCTAATTCCCCGTCCTTCTATCATCCTTTCCACTATCACGCCACTTTAATCTTGCTCCCACTCTCTGTAACCCTACTGCGTGCTAGTGGCATTCTCGCCTTGCTTGGGGGTGATATGCTTAAGAAAATGTGTACATGTAAGTGCATATATGCAAAAAGGGAAACATATTTTAATATATGTATATGTCTGGGTGGGAGTGAATCTGAGCTACATGGGAAAAATAACGCCGTGAATTTGTTGGAATTGTCGGGGTATTATTCATTTAAAATTCCTCAACACCCTAAATGCTCATACGTCCATGAGTGACCATGAATGTTTGTTCAAAAGCATTCTTCACCCGTCAATAGGAAACAGTTGTCCTTTTACATGACATCATATCAGGCCTCATAATGCAAAAATAACACGGGAAAACATTGTGGAACTCGGTTGTTTATTTTCTAACTCGCCGTTATATTCACTTGACCTTGCACCAAACGACTATCACCCTTTATGATTGCCGCTTAACGCTGTAGAGATATAGCAGAAGATTACCTCACTTTAGTTGAGATGTCAAGAATGTTCACTCATTCTGTTTGTTTACAGCAGCCAAACAAACCTGTTGTCTTTTTAGCCCTGGCTGAGGCCAAATATGCCTCCTCCAGCAAATGCTACAGTTTACAAGTCCATGGTGCCGTTTTCCTTTGGGAATATAACTTTCCCAGATATAGAAAGAAACTCCGGTTCGCAGTCCACAAATTGATAAAACCCAAGGCTCCCCGTTTCCTTTGTGGAATATGTTCTTACTTCGGACCTAGTAAATGAATCTGATTCGTTTGAATCTAGTCCCAAACATGTCTTCTCCAGAAACATGAGGATCTCCATATTATATGTAAGTTCTATTATTTTTATTTCTCCTTACACTCTGCTCACTGTGTAGAAATATCTTATATATTATTCCACGCATGGGACACACGTATATATATATATATATATATATATATATATATATATATATATATATATATATATTGTGTATGTCTTAGTATTATAAAAGTGTCTCGGAGAACAAAACTGGTTTGTCATTCGTTTGCCGGTCAGACATTCTGTTCCGTTCGTGAACTAAGTTTTTATTTTATCATGGATATAATTATGTTCATAATGGGTGAAAATAAATGGATGATTAAACCTTTCTTCCATGAATCTCTCTAGTTTAAACACTATGATGGTGAAACCTTTCTCTCATGAAAATCAGAGTTAAGATTTCGTCAAAAACTGTTCACATTAAAATACTATCAAAGTTCTACCTTATAAGCGACAACACGCCATTAGCCATAATGTTGGATATGTAAAGAATACAATTGGTAAATAAAAACTAAATTTATTTATAACTTTATATAAGGGATTTATTGTTCTACTATATGTGTTTGATTTTATATGCACATTTCTTTTTTTTTTCTTTTTGCTTGTATTTATTTTCTAAAATGAGACTGATAGATTATTTTCGCATATAAGATCCATATAAAATTTGTAGATATTAATGTTTCGAAAAAAAAAAATTTATGCATACATTTTGAAAATTAAATTATCTATATTTTAGATTGATAATAAACATTGGCTCCGTTGCATTTTTAGTGACGGAGTTAAAGAGTGCAATTTTAATTAGCCTCTTGGTATTCTCTTCCCGAAAGCCATTGATGAGACTGTGCAATGAAATGTTAAACATGGCTATATTAAATAAAAGAGTGGCCTTTCTTTTGTCGTGACAACTAATTTTCAACGGAAAGCATGGTATTCTTCAGTTCAGTAGAATGAAAAACAAGAGTATCATATATATATATATATATATATATATATATATATATATATTTATATATATATATATATATATATATATATATATATATATATATATATATATATATGTGTGTGTGTGTGTGTGTGTGTGTGTGTGTGTGTGTGCGTGTGTGTGTGTGTGTCTGCGTGTGTATATCTTCCTTCATTTGCACGCAACGGTTTTCTGGTTTGTAAAAACGATTCCATGAAACCTTATCGTGTAACTGAAGATTTAATATATACATATTTAAAAAAAACAAAAAAACATGGTGAATAAAACTTCTGAGACAAACAATTTAATTATCCCCGCAATATTTTAGTTAAGGCTACACAACTTCAGTAAGACCCACTTGAAATGATTCCAAGAGAGGAAGAAAAAATAATTTTAAGGAGAGGAAAAAATAAAGCGTAGTCTTTGCTTTCTTTCTCTCTCTAGGTCTCTCCCTCAACGATGAAGTGACGATATTTCAAAGAATAATCCGTTTCAGCAGATCATAATATCAAAGAGATTAAAGCAAATATTTTCTTTCACCTTACGTTGTGTAAATCTTTGAAAAATTACTCTGTTTGTGGGTAACTAGGATACAATGAAGTAATCAAAGTCTTATGAAAGTGAAATGTAAAATGCGCATATTAAAACTAACAAAACAAAGCATAAGCAAGTGATGAAGAATACGTAATGGCATTAGCTTTCTGAAAAGGTTCACAGCACCAAATATGTACACAAAGTAATCTTAAATTGTTAGCAGTCTTAAGAAAACTGGATAATTGCTTACGGAATGCATTATTTTTAATTCCTTTTTGGTAAAATAATGACAGTTTATAAAATTAATATATTTGTTTAATATGAACGATAGTGCAATGGGTGATATTCAATGCCTGTGTAATAAATTAAGTGCAAGCATAATTCCGTTGATGTATGCTTTGGAACGCAAGAAAATACTTCCTTGAACGACTATAAAACTCCTGACGAAACAGAGATAAAGTTGACGGAAGATGCCGTAGATATAACAAAGTATTTCTCAGAGAAATTAGAAACCAATACAGCGTGCATTCGACATTGTTTAATGTGGAGACAAGCGCAGTGAAATATAGTCAATGGGTCAATAATACAGTGGATGGAATTACGTACCAATTTATAAATCTGTGTGTATTAGGAAACACAATTTCGTAACTAAACTTTTTTGTTTGAAGGAACATGACACATAGAAAAAGAAGTAGGAAGCTTGGATGATATGACTACTTAATCTATTAGTGAATGGCTTCCAATTAGATAAACTAAGCAAAAAGGAAACTTTATGTAGTAATGGGATAATTACGTTTGTATTATTTGTATGTGTTGTCCAAAGTCACCCTTAGCAATTTTCCGAATCTATTATTTAGGGAAATAAACTGTGGTAATGTTTAGGTTTTAGTTAGGATGTATTAGAAAGTAGACCCTGATTTTTCTCGACATGTCAATGCTCCGTAAAATCAAGAATAGAAAGGTGGAATTTTAGGGTTTTTGTGATACTACTACGTAACTAACGTGTTGAAAAACAGGTCATGTATATTAATATTCATATTTAATAAAGAAATTAGTTATCACGTAAATGTTTCGATGAACGGCTTCGCTAATAACAATATTAAACCATTTCATTCTATCTATCTATCTATCTATCTATCTATCTATCTATCTATCTATCTATCTATCTATTTACCTATATATCTATCTATCTATTTACCTACCTATCTATCTATCTAATTTTTATAATTTCAGTCCAAGCAAGATGGTATAATATCACTAGGACGCAACGGGCTACTTCGAGTGAAATAGAATGAGAGAAAGACTCTAGAAGAGACCGGAAACCTAGTACTAAACAGGAAAGACCGGGAAGGCGTGTGAAACGGACTATAGGCAGGCCTATATACTCCGTCCTATCTATCTATCTATCTATCTATCTATCTATCTATATATATATATATATATATATATATATATATATATCTATGCTATGATATGCTATGCTATGCTATATCTTGGCTGGAGTTGCCCAGTCCTGATATGATTTTCTTGATAGAATTCAAAAGCATTTACTCGACTTTGTCGGTGATGGCGTATTTTCCAGCCTACAACCCCATTTTTTAAGGGGATATGTTATACGTCCTTCCCTGCTTTATTACTACTTCCATGTCAAGTGTTCTGACGGGCTACATTCCTAAGGTCCCATCACCAATAAACTCTGGGACACGCCGTACAATGTACACAAGAATTGAATCATCCCAATTGCTTTCTTACTCCCATAATAAGAAGTATGTTCCTTTCCGACTGCTTCTTCCCAAGAACTGCTGTTTTGTGAAACTGACTCTAGGCAGGATTATTTACCAATTGCATAAATCTTGACCTCTTCAAGTCTTTCAATTCTTTCACTTTCTCATACAACATAGCACAGTAATTCCCTACATTGAGTGGTTCTTGGGACTTTTATTGGGTGGGCATAGTATAAATATGTATCTATCTATATATTAATATAAAGAGTTGTAATAAATGGATGCAAGATTCGACAGCTCTAACATCACTTCTTCATATTCAGCTTATGATCTTTCCAGCTCAACCTCATGTCTATCTATCTATCTATCTATCTATCTATCTATCTATCTATCTATCTATCTATCTATCTATCTATTTCAGTCTGTTCAAATCTATCTATCATTCTATCTATCTATCTATCTATTTCAGTCTGTTCAAATCTATCTATCATTCTATCTATCTATCTATCTATCTATCTATCTATCTATGTATTTCAGTGTTCAAATCTATCTATCATTCTATCTATCTATCTATCTATCTATTTCAGTCTGTTCAAATCTATCTATCATTCTATCTATCTATCTATCTATCTATCTATCTATCTATCTATGTATCTATCTATCAAATGTATCTATGTTCAAATCTATCTATCTATCTATCTATCTATCTATCTATCTATCTATGTATTTCAGTGTTCAAATCTATCTATCTATCTATCTATCTATCTATCTATTTCAGTCTGTTCAAATCTATCTATCTATCTATCTATCTATCTATCTATGTATTTCAGTGTTCAAATCTCTCTATCTATCTATCTATCTATCTATCTATCTATCTATCTATCTATTTCAGTCTGTTCAAATCTATCTATCTATCTATCTATCTATCTATCTATCTATCTATCTATCTATCTATCTATCTAAGCATTTAGTCAGTCCGTTACGTGCCATGCGTGATACACACGTAGGCGATCATGTATCTTTCGATACACGACTGACGAGGCAGATATTTTTTTCCGGCAGTAGTTTGCTATTTCTTTCTGCGGTAGAGCCTTTGCCATCCAAGGCTATAGAACCCGATCTGTCTTGCTATTTACCCATAGCTAGAGAGATAAAGAGGATTCATACCTTTCTAAAGGGTATTTGCGCGTAAAAGAATATGATGGATTCGACTGGATTTAATAATCCGCCATGAAGAATCATTAACATTATTTTACCGAAGCTAACATGGTGGAGGTTATTGCAATCTTTCTCTGACTATCTATCTATCTATCTATCTATCTATCTATCTATCTATCTATCTATCTATGTCTCTACTTATCTATCTATCTATCTATCTATCTATCTATCTATCTATCTATCTATCTATGTTGGTACCTAATTAGCTATAAAGAAAGCGAGAAGAAAGGACTAAACATCAATTTCAAGAAGACATAATGCATGGTTGTCAGAAAAGTAACAGCCCAACATTGAAATTGCACGTTACTGACCTTGCTCTAAGTATGCTTTGTACATACATTGAAATTACAGAGTGGATGCACATGCCTGTTTATGCAGACATTAGAGCATAAGGAAAGTGATTTAGACACTGCATGAAGGTGCTGGAAAAATAGTACTGTTTGATCAAAGGGGCTCGAGGTTAAAACGTTCGCTTTCTGAACATCAAACTCTGGTTCGAATCTCACCATGGTCGATTTGTAAGGAAAGAGACTTCCTGTTGTTATGAGACGGGATTGGCGTGCGGCACCATTGGAAAGTACCTGAAAACCATACCAAGTGATGACCCAAGGATTATGAGTGAAATTGGTGACCGTCGATAGCTGTGACCGAGGCTTTGGGCGTGGTCGAATTGTGGATCATGCTAGATAACACGCTCTCTCCCAGAAATTGTTCCTAAGGTCTTCTCAGCATAGTTGCAGTATAAAACTCTGTGGGTGTCGAGCAAATACACATGTACCTGTCAGAATGTCTGCAATAGGCATTGGCTAGACGGGTATCCTCGAATCCGAATGGCTAACAATAAGAAAGAGCAATAGAAATGAATCAGTATGTATAACTGTCATACCTGACGTACCTATTCTATTAATAATAGACTCTCCTACACATAATAAGTAGTAGTAGTAGCAGTAGCGGTAGCCAGTTCGGCTCAGTGGTGTTGAGCGAGTCAGTTGATATCGGTCATTGAAGTACCAACCATCACAACTAGATTGCTGCGTCATTAACTCTTATTTCCAAGTTCCTAACGTTTTGTACGTCGAACCTAATTAAGGACGACTTATTGAAATACAAGCCTCCACTGTGAAAACTACTCTACAACAATACCTATGTATGATAGATTACACGTTTGATAAGGTACGTTACAAAGAACAGTTAGAGCTGCTAGACATATCCGGGAAGGATATGAAAAGAATACAGAAACTGGCAGCAAACCGTCTACATAAGAATAGAAAATGAATTTAGTAAATATACAATAGAAAGGTTTGTAAGAAAAGGATATGATTTCTCAACGAAATTTCAACCTATACAGTGAGTCAAATACTGAGAAATGGAAGCCCTACCACGATTCATTATCGATGGCCAACAATATCAGATATGCAGATGCGAAAGTTTTGGAAGCAGAGGCAGAAAAAAAAACTACAGTAACTCCTGCAGAAAGCAGTGAAAGAAAACGAGAAGAAAGGACCAAACATTAATTGTAAGAAGACAAAATGCATGAAAGACACCAAATTTAATCAAGTAAAAAAAATATAATGGAACTGTAATGTTCTAACGAATAGCTGAAATGACTAATACTATCCTCTCTGTAAAGCCATGAACTACTTTTCATATTTGTGTTAACTTCAATATTCACCACAAAAAGTAATTAGTCCACTTGAACAAAACCGATGAAGTAGGCAGGTATTACCGAAGCTTCACTGGTGCCTAGGAACTGAGTGATATCTTCGAATAGATCACCCGTGTTCTCGATGCAACAGGACGTAAAGCGAATCTCTTTGACCTCTCCTTACCTGAGAAAACCTTCGCCGCATTTTTACCCGAGCACAACCAGCGGTACGTCAGGTCATTCACTAGTCAGCGCCAGTTTCAAAGTCGAGGCTAAAACAAAGATGTCCCCTGATATGCCGTTCCATAGAATTATTTTCCGTAGGTGAAAGCCGACTGGCAAACACTCAGATCATACACGGGCGTAACTTTCCCTCGGCCTTCTTCAAACATATTGCCTCCAAAACTGCCGCCTTCATCTCGGAATGAATCGTTTTGTGGATGATGATTTTTATGTCCCAGAAAAAGTTCCAGCAAAAAAACAATCAGTCTCCTGAACTTCATTCCTGAATGTACTGCAACCGTGGCTCAACTTACCGCCTACAATATCTATCAGTAGGATACCTACTGCATTCAGAACTGTCTGAAATTATTGCAAGAGAATGCTAGAAAATGAAAAATGCAGCTATGCACAAACAGTTCAGGCCAAGGTCGAAAGCAATCAATTTGAATCCCGGAAGTTCTGGAAAATCTCCAACCAATTTATCAATAGAGGCAAAGTGTCAGTATTTACTATCATAAATATTCCTAAGGTGATCATCAGATAAAGCAAAGCTTTTCGCCACGATCGTTGTCACGTTAGATGATAAAGGCCTTCTGCTCCCCAACTTCATCCGTCGCACAGAGGACACTCTCAGTAATGTTTTTTGTAACAGATTGTGAAGTTTCAAGTCTTAGCAAAAGTCTTGATCCTGAAGAATCTACCGCTCCAGATAAAATCCAAATAATTGTTCTTACGAATATTAATCCTGAGTTATTGCTCATCTTTGCAAAACGTTTTTAACACTTCTTGAATAAGAAACACTTCCAATGTCTGTGGAAGGTGTTAAGTATATGTCATCTTTTTAGAATGAGAGTGAGTGCACATACCTGTGTAAATACATCAACCTCATTGAAGTCATTGCAAACGTTTTGATGTCATAATCACTAAGAGGCTTGATGATCATCTCGATAGGAACAACCTCTTGAGCGAAAAGAAATGCGGATTTCGATCGGTTCCGTTCACTGCTAATATCGCATCATCATTGCACACAGATCCATTGACATACAAGAAAATAAATACATCTCAAGAAAACCGCATTACATATTTCAAAGGTGTGGCATAGGTTGTTGTTGAGCAATCTCGTTATGGAATCACTGGAAGAATCTTCTCAATTAACAAATCCTTCCAAACGGTTAGGTCCCTTTATAGAGTTGTTAACAGTCTTCCGAGACCCAAGCGATCAAACGTTTCTTTAAGGCTCATTTCTCGCTCCAAATTTCTTTCTTCTTAACGTTAATGATCTGCCTAAGAGTATATACCGATTCTTTGTGGAAATCTATGCTGATGATATTAAGGTATATAGGTGCAAAGCCAAAAAATGTAGATGATCACAGCCTGGAAGCTGATTTCGCTTTTGTGTCTCTAAACTTTACAAAGTTTTCTCTGCTTCTTGCTTCCCAGCTTGCTGGAGGCTCTCCGTTGTAGTTGCCGTTTTTAAAATCTCCGGGAAGCCGCTGTCCTCTTAAATGATCGCCCTATTAGTATGTTAACTCTTTTGTCAATGCATTCATATCTATAACGAACGCCATATTGGTTGCAAAAATTATTTCACGCGACTTCATTTCGGATCATCAAAATGGCTTCCGTTTCGACCATCACTGAAGTTGCCTGTCATGGTTTAGATAAGTCCAGGAAATATCGGGTTGTTGCTTTATATATTTCCGAATCATTCAACAGGGTTTGGTATGCTATCCTTCTCCGCTAGCTTCAGGGCTTGTGGTGTCAAGGGACGAATATTTGGTTTAATTCAATCATTCCTAAAAAACTCGTGTAATTTGAACGCGCACTCTTTTACATTATTTCATACTAATGCGGGTGTCGTCCAGGGTACTATCCTTGTACCTACAATGATTTCAATCTTCATCAATGACATTCACGGTTTCATCAGTTCCCAACTACGTATTTATGCTGACGACATAACTAGTTACTCCTGTTTTAGAAGAAAGGCCGACAGATCCGACCATGTAAAACTGGCTGTTTCTATCAAAACGACCTCCAATCAGTTGTTGATTGAGGCAAGGAATGGCATGTAAATTTTAACGCGTCCCAAAAAAACTGCTTTCATTTAAGCAAGACAGTCACCAGCTCTTTCGTTCTGCCGCTTTGTTTTCCCAGGGAGCAGAAGCGATGTTGCATCACTTCAGATTGTCTTTCAGTTTGGCTTCCCATTGACCTGCTTATAAGAAGCGAGCCAAATGAGTTGTTGAAGTCTGCTATCAATCATACGAGAAAGTGGTTCTGACCTACCGAGTTGGATTTTCATTAGGATGGCTTCAATACCCGTCATGATTCATTTAGTCAGAACTTCAATGTTTCTAATGCGACTACCCAATGTTAGAACGTAAATAGGCAACACATGTATAAGGCGTCAAGTTGATTGATGTGTCGTCGGTATAGAGTCGGAGATCCTGTACCATAGAATAGTAATGTCACTTCTAAAATTTCATGCATCAATTTCCACATTTAACGAAACCTCAAGGTTATTCCAAAGCCTGTGACAAAGATTACCGAAGGCAGAATGATGTTTTACAATCCACCATTTAATTTCTTTTTCGGTTTTAGCATCTTTGGATAAAATGGAGCCAAGACAGTAGAAACAATAAACGATTTTTAAGACTTTTCCCTCAACATGAGCAGTGAGATCCGTATCTAGGTATGGTTACATATTGTCTGGTAGACAAGTTCCTTTTTATTTATGCTGATGATCACACCAAAAGCATTTGATGCCTGATAGAATTTGCAAAAAATCCACTAAATATTCTCAAAGTTTTGTGTTACAATTGCACAAACTTCTGCCAAGAGCAGGTCAAGAAGAGTTTGTACAATCATCTTAATTATTGCTTTGAAGCATTGTTGGTCGAACAGCCCACCGCTTGACAGTGACACAAATCTTTAATATTCCTAAAATGCTCTTTCAATCATGACAGAAAAATATAGAGCAAATAAGAGAGGTTAATCTTGTTTTGATGCAAAATATATCTGTTTGATATCACTCCACTGGAGGCTACCATCCCCTGACGGAAATAAAAAAAAAACAAAAAAACATGATAATATTGAGCATCCCTTCAGGAACAATTAGGTTTCTTCCTAAAGAAAATCCAAAGAAACGATATCAAAGCCTTTTATGAGATCAAGAAAAGTAATAAATAAATCCTTGACTTGCATTCTTGCTTTGTCCTGTAGTTGCCGTAAACTGGAAATCATGTCCACAGTGCTTCTAGCAGACCGAAAATCGCAATGAGATTCAAACAATACTGAATCGGCCTGAGAAAAGCTGAGTCTATTCAAGATGATCATACCAAGAATTTTCCTAGCAAAACACAGAAGGGAGATACCTTTACGGTTGTCACATTCGCACTTATTGTATTTGTGTTAGAGAGATGGACAATAAAAGTGGTTTCACAATACTGAAGAACTGTTCCTGAAAAAGAGACTAAATAAAAAAGTTTCTGAACCAGGAAATTACGGCCACATTTGTATATCACTGTTTTCCATGCCATCATAACCTGAGGATTTCTCGTATATATATATATATATATATATATATATATATATATATATAAAGGGTGCGATGGATAAATCGCCTCCATTTTATATTTTTATTTCACGGATGCGCGTTGCTTGATCTTGATTTTGTCAACTGCACACTATATTAGTGGCAGTTGGGCACCGTCCCTGAGAAAAAAGAGCACCATGACGCAATCCACACCGTCAGAAATTTCGACACAACATGTTTTCCCGCTTTGCATTCTCGCCAGAAGCTCTATTCCTAACCTTGCAATCTATTTGGGTGTCAATCCGTGATATATAGAGGATTCTGAAGGACTTAGATGAGTCTAATGGTGATTACGAAAGTACGACAGCTCAGAAAACCCACTGCTCTTTCTGATAAGAAAATAAATATATTTTTGGTGAGGCCTTAGATTCTATAAGTGTCCTTCATGAAGTGCCTTGAGGAAGTAGTATTGCCCTTTGTGAATAGGGTGGCTGCTGGAAGACCCCATGTCTGACAACAGTCATGGCTGTCAGACAATTTCTGTTACCAGACCATCTCTTACATCTGGCCACCTAACACCCCAGTCTGAATCCCCCTTGATTATTATGCGCAGGGTGCAGTTGAACGAGAGGCCAACAAAAGTCCTTGAAATACTGAAGGCAAGGATTATAGCAGCATTCACAATTCCTTGAAAATATTGAAGGCAAGGATTATGACAGCATTCACCAATTAAAACAAGGAGACCGCGCAAAAGAGCTGCAGGAGATTTCGAAGTCGTCTGAAGGTCGTGGTTAAAGCCAATGGCTATTTTACTGAATAAATTTTCTCTTTTCTATTTCAAAATATTTTCGTTTAATTTTGGTAAATATATCTGTTAAAATGCGATGTCAACGTTATTTTCATTCTCTATACATATTCACCTATGAAGCAAAAGGAAAAATTAAAATTTAAATGAATGAGTAAATTTTATTTGGATTGTTTTCTTTAAATCAGCTTGATGCCATACAGAATCGATATATTCATACGCCTGTACTTATGGTGGCTTCCTCTGAGGATGAAGTAGAATGCGAGCGAGAGACGCCGAGAGAAAAAATAGTGCATTAGAGAAAAAAGATTAGAGATGGGTTCATCGTAGGTAAATGCAATTGTTTCTAATGTGATTTTAAATAATAATGATTCGTGACCTAACGACATGTTGAGAATAAATTGGCTCCTGGTCTGTGACCTTTTGAAATTAAAATCTTTCTTTAATGATTATAATATTTTTTTGTAATATAAAGCAAATTTTCTAATACAAAAATTCTGTGTTGAAAGTCTCTCTCTTTCTATCTCAGACACATAGAAAGAGAGGGGAGCACGGAGTGTAAAATAGAAAGAGAAAAATGAGAAGGACATAGAGAGACATAAAAGACAGTGCAACCGGAAAAAGGGGGCTTTGGTTAAAAGTTAGTTGTAATGATTGGTTCAATCCTGATTCGTTCATTTTTCTTTTTTCTGTTTTGGGTAACTTCTTTAGCGTTCGGGATGAATTTTCGCTTATCCGATTCAAGTTCGGATTCCGGTGTCATATTTTAAAGAAACTAAAAATGAGCACTGAAATGTTAAGAGATATCAGTCCTCCTCTATGGCAGTGAATGCTGGACAGTCTCCTCAGAGATGTAGGAGAAAATAGAACCAACAAAATATGGTTCTACAGAAGGATGCTAAGGATACCATGGACCGAACATGTGAGCAACGACAAAGATTCAAAGAAAATGGAAACAAAAAGGAAACCTAATGTTATATCTCGTGCAAGATATAATAAACAAAGTAACCCGAGAGTTGGTTTTCAATAATAGGTTTATAATCGGATGTAGGTGTGTCAAATACAGAGACAGAGTCGGGAGTATGCTAACCTCAATAGGTGTTAACAAACGAAGACTCTTTGACTGTCCGCTGTGGTCGTACTTAATCGGCAACCAGTCCGTCCATTATCGTGAAGGGGGAAGTTGGGTTATATCATCACAACACCTAATTAACGCCAGGAAGAGACGGCTGTCATTTCTAGTACATAATGAGGAAACAGTGACTGGATCATCTGATGCTCACTGAAAGCAAGTGAGGAAAACAACGCATAACTTATGAGCTTGAGAAAATGGATAGCAAAAATACAAATGTTATTAAGAGTTGCGAAGGATAGGAAGTTTGGGAGAGCCATGATCGCCTACATTCTGTAGACAATGATTGAATGAAGAGAAATACTTGCAGTTGCAGTCCTGCGAATTGTGCTGCTTCCCTTATTTTAAGATCTCTGGCAGCTATTAAGTTTTATTTTAAGGTTTTTTTTTTCACTGACCCGTCGACAAGCACGACTAAAATACTACTATCAACATGAGACAAATATTAGTAGATAATATCAAAATACTCTATATCACCCAAGGAAAGACTCAAAAGGTTACAAAGTTATTTCTATACAAAATAAAGAGCACACAATGAATAAAATATCCTTTATCATACGCAATGTTATTTTGAACGGGAGCAGGACAACTCAACACCGCCAGCTCAGCACCGGCGACTGAGGGTCGGGACAACTCAAAACTGCGAAAACACAGCACCAGAAAAATATGTTTTTTTTGTTTTTTTTAATAACCGACTAAAGTTAAAAATAAAAAAAACACAATAAGTGAATATTTTTCTTCGAATAAGGCTATATTTAAAATATGATCCAGAAGTTTTGTTTTTAATTATTTTAATAAACTATATCGAAAAATGCAAAACAAAATTAAACAGTTTTTAATTATTTTTAATTAAGTAGATCGTTATTTAATTGTAATTTATTTTTAATGAAGTAAAACGACAATCTAAAATATTTAAAAAAAATAATTTACAGTTTACTTTATTAAACAAGAAACTTGTTCGTATTTTACATAATGCCTTTTTAAATACATTATTTGTATAAATATATACACTAATTAAGGTTTAAATCCTTAATAAATTATATTTATTCGGAAAAAAAAAGTTATGTTTTTTTGGTCCTGATTTGCCCCAGCACTTAGTCGATGCTGTTGAGTTGTCCCTTCCCGATTTTGGAGCGCATTTAATATAATTAATGTACGCGTATATTATATAAATATAAGAACAAATACAAAGATATAAATTAAATATAGAAAAAAAAATAAGATAACATAAATCCTATCTCATTATTTTTTTCATTCAACATCACACTAGAGCATAAGAGAAACTAGAGATGCATTAGTGAGTTGATAATGAATGAAACCAGCTGCCGATTCGCGCCTTCACGTGATGTCACCGGATTTTGTTGTACTATTCCTGGCCAATAAAAATTATTGTCTATTCCAACTTTACAATGCATGTCGCTGAAAGCATCATGTACAATAATTTCTTTGCGTAAAATTACACAAGCATACATATGTAGCAAACATAGTTTTGTTACAGAAAAATCTACAATTGTGCAAAATACTAAATCTCTAAAATAGTTATGGCCTTTTAGGTAGTTAGTTACGACTCCTCGTTGAGATACCTCATAGAATCAGCTATGTGTAACAAAATCAGTAAGGAAACGTGAACAGTGTGAATATTTGGCTTGATCAAATACTTATCTCATTACATGCAGTGATTAAATAACTTAAGTCGACATGCACGGTCTTCTGAACAACTAAGAAGAATTAATGAGGTGCATATGAACAGAGAAGGCATAGAGATGGCTTATTTTGAAGAAAGTGTAGCTGTATTTTCTACAAAGCGTGTGTGGCAAAGGTTGATTTTCTTTGAGTTTTGATCTTAGTGCTTCGGATCATGAAACACTAAAACGCACAGGATTAGAATTCATCAGATAGTATTCAATAAAGTTTGTATCATGTGCATCTTGTTTTTGCGTTTTAAAATTGGTCAACTATATACCGTGTCCTTTTAGATCGAAATTGACCATAGTTCTCCACGACCTCCTGTTCCTAGATGGTCCAAACAGCATTTATCCTGTTGCCAAGATGTAAAGAGTGATATGGTCTCAGAAATTGTCTGAATACCATAACTGGGTTCTCCTGCTTGTCGGGTATGTTGCAAAGTCCTGTTGCCAGATATAGGGTCTTCCAGCGGCCACTCTCTCTATCCAGGGCAGCGCTACATACTCAAGGGTCTTGATGTAGGCATCCCTATTAAGCCACATACCCTGTGGGAAGAAGAATGGAGACATAATATCGCCATTACTAGCAACCACTCTAAACACGTTACATAATCACGATTACCATGTATAGGTCTTTCCGAATCCTCTGCAGTTTCCTTAGATTGACCCCCAAACTCTCTGAAATATTCGTATTGGAGCTTCCGGCGCGAATGTCAAGTAGTACAGTAAAGAGTTTCCAGATTTCTGACGGAGTGAATTGCGTCATGGTTCTCTTTTTCTCCGGGAAGGTGCTCAACTGACTCTATTATAGTGTGCAGTTAAAAAATCAAAAGCGAACAATGCGCATATAGTGGTGAAGGTTTTGAGCATGGCCACACTTTTTGAAGGGTCGAATACAGAGACCCTCGGATTAATAAGCACATACGTGGATGTAATGGATTCGAACTCGGCTCCTAAATTCGACCCGCTCACCAATACTCCACTGTCTCTGCCTCTCTATCCCTCTCTGCATATATATATATATATATATATATATATATATATATATATATAAAGCAGAATAAGTGGATACAGCATCAGTGATTGGGCGTTACCATGCGTGTTGGGCTACAAACCAGACGGATCAGTGAGATTTTGCACTGACTACCCCGGATGGACGACAACATTGTTAAAAGCGGAGGAGCTACCTTCATTACGAAATTAGACCTTTTAAAGTGCTACTGGTGCTTAAATTTGTCAGATCAGGCAAAGAAAATTTCAGCTTTCGTGACCCCCCATGGCCTTTTACCAATACTGCGTCATGCAGTTGGGAAGAACTCGCAAGTATATATATATATATATTTGAAATTCATGTGCTTTCGATCCTTAGCTATGATTAATTAATGATGAGCATGTCATTTTCGTTTATGAACGATTTCATCACGATTCTTCTCTTAAGCTCGGAGAGTAGTTATACTTTCATATTGCTCAAAGTATAATCTAAAAGTGTTATAAAAACCTCGGAGTGTTCCAGTAAGAAATCTTTAATTATTTCTAAGTGTTGTGGATTCCGGGTTGAAATCCGGTACCAATAATTAACAAACGTCAGGAATGAATATAGGAAAATAATGTATTAACGTAATAATACAAACTGGTAAAGCAGGTTAGTAGGTCCAAGAATACGGGTTAGTAGCAAAATATATATATATATATATATATATATATATATATATATATATATATATATATATATATATATATATATATATATATATATATATATATATATAGTCTTTGGTATTGAAGTATCGCTGTATGACTTCTTACTGAGTCTACGTGCTCGCTCACTGTGACTCTTTCAACACTGTTACCTCACCCTCACTCTTCCGGTTACCTTTTACTCTGTCAAACTGGACTCGACTCTTCGGTCTTGCCGTAGTATATGTATATAATGGGTGAGTCCATTTGTGTAAAAAAGGGGAGAACCCCTCCACAATAATATAAACGGTTCGTCGCTTAATCTAACAATTGGATTTGCTGTTACACGATTTTGACAATTTTACTGTTACACACGGTATATATCAGGTTTCCAATATCTGTTTTAGGCTCACATATGTTTCCTAAGGCTTGGAGTAATGAAGATTGTTATTTTGCATCAGCTACAGAGAAAAGATTTTCCCGCCAACGCAGACGTCGGACTCGTGGAGCTGTTCGTTTTTGTTTTTACCACTAGATTTTACTTTTTTTTGTTTCCGAATTGTTTCTTTTGTTTAGCTGACCGACTGATCGTTTACTGTAATACAGTTTTCTTATCTGTCTAACAGTAAATGATCTACATAAAAAAATAATTCCTCATTCCAGAAATACATTCAGAAATATCCATTATTTTAAAATGACTTTCTTCAGCTGAGAAAGCACGCTCAATGAAGATCACTGTTTTGAACGGTTCATGTTCACTAAAGAATTTAAATGGAACTTATGTAAAGACCATTGTAAAAGAAGATGGAAAAAATTGTTGGCACATTCTGTCACCCCCAGCAAGCATAAGATTAGGCCAAAAATGGGAACTTTTTGGTATATCTCGGATGGACATACTCAAAATACAAATTCCAGCCTAGTTAGATTTCAAAATATTTCAAGCGATCTCATAGGGCTGTTTGGTTTTCTATCTACACTCACTTTTCTATAGACACAACTTTGCAAGTTCAACGGTACTGTGTCGCTATTTCCATGGCAAATTTTCAAATGAGCTTTATTTCTTTAGATCTTTCTATTCAGATATTTAATGCTAAGATACGTCAGGCTAGTAATTCGTATGAGACTCTAGTTAGCGAATTAAAGAATAAAATAAAATAGAATATGTTCTAATATTCTACACAAATCGAGAACAATATACAATATTCAAAGAGTCATCATTCGTGTTCCAAATGTAAAGAAGTATCTCTCAGACAGCTTTTTTCTTGCGATGAACTATTACTCTGTCGAACAAACCAGCAAAAATGCTTCCTACCCACTTTTTACTTGATGTGTTATTATCAAGGACTAGCAGCATGGCTCGGCGTTGCCCCTGTTTGATTCAGGAATCGTACGACTCATACAGCAATCGCTATCAATTGATTTAACATAGTTTTGCTCTTCCTTGCCTTTAAAGGAGTGCCCTTCACCGTGCTGATGTTGCTACATGCCTTACTTCTTGCCTATCTCACACTGCGAATTTTTTCTAAGCTCTATACTAAGCATTAAATCTGTTACGAAAAAAGAACTAAACAAAATGAACACAAAACGATCAGCTTTAAAAAAAGGAATCGTAACTGGACAAATCGAATGAAAAAAGAATGTTAACAACAAATACTTTTTCACGCCCAACCCAGTTCTGCGGAATCAGAATCAACGTTGAGTTTAAGCAAGCGAATGAACCAATTGGAGTAAAGTGCCATGCAGATTTAAAATTTTCCCACTTGTGACGAATGCAGCTATCGATTTGTTTTGCATGCTAGTTAACATTCGAGTCAGTCAGCTGTTGGCTCTCACGTTGGCCAATAGAATCTTCCTGGCTGTTCGTGGCAGCCAGCTATAGGCTCTCACTCTGGCCAGTAGAAAATGGCCGCAAACTACAAGAAAAATGCCGTAAAAGCATGAAAAAAAAATCGATTATTTTCACTATCGATGGGAGTTGGAAAATGCAAAGTCGGTCTTGGCCTTGCTGCTAACTTTTTTGGTACAAATCCGTCGAAAATTGCGGTTGTGCATTCGTTACACACACACACAAACTCACACACAAACACACACTCACACACACACACACACGCACACACACACACATCCTGTATTTTATAGATAGAGATCAATCATAATCTATGTTTCTTGTTCTCATAATCTCCCCTTCTAACTACATTATATTCTATTCATATCACGTACTTAATTCATCATTACCATTCTGACACGCTCTATTTCAATGGCTATCGAGCCTTGTATTGAATGATATTTTGGAAGAAAATCCATGTAACTTCGGAAAAAATATCTTTTAACTATTTTATTTTTTTTTAATTCCGCCAATATATATGTAAGCAATGAAATAAACTCAAAGCATTTATTCTTTCAATCAAATTCTCTTTGTAGCATCGTTTGCCTTTTTCCAGCGAGGAAACATACGAAGCCAAATGGATTCACAGTGAAAAAAGTAAAAAATACGTGAAATGATTGTGTTTATCTATTTTTTTTTTTTTTGGTGGTGTGGTGGTGGTGGGGGGGTCCTTGTAGATGTGTTCGTCTTGTGACAATACAGTGACACCTTAATTAATGATATCTTGCTGTTTCTAATTACACAAGTTGACATCAATTCCATTTTCACTACAGGACAGCAACAGCGAACAAATCAGAAATGTTTACGCTGCTTACTGATTTGCATTACTTTCCGCAGGTTGCAACATGCCATTTGTTAGTTATTTTCGGACATTAACCGTGACACACAATTCTCCATTAGACAGTGGAAATTTCACGACATTTCATTTAAAATAATTATCTGTATTCATGTAATATGTGGCCCACTGCAGGAAATACTTAAATGATCTGAATCAAATTTAACGTCAATAATGGACATTTGTTAATCTGTCATGACCCCAATATTTACTGGGCTCACCCTAAAGAATTATGACACACAGGATGTCATATAAACAAGTGGTCGATTCATATATATTCAGGACTGGCACAGGTTGGGACACAAGATACCAAACAGTTGTATAAGTGTCCCACTTGAGAGGATAAATAGGCGAATAGTCTCTTAATTTTTGGCGAGATAGTTTGTGTTCGAAGAATAGCCTCAAAGACATACACGTTCACGCCGATATTTATAAATGCTACCATTCCTCATTGCATTGAACATTGTTGTTACATATGGTCTGGTGCTTCTACTATCCATTTCGAAATTCTAAATAAAATGCAAATATAAAATACGCTATATTTATTACAACGTTTATCAACTGTGCCATGTGTCCTCAAGTACACATGGCACAGTGGATAAAGTCATTAGTTAGATCTAGTGACAGCGTCTAAACTGTGAGACTTCAATACTCGGTTAAAGCAGTGAAGAACTTTCAGAGGGAAAATTAACAGGAGATAATTGATAACTGACATTTATTAAATATGGCACGTGGAACTAAAACACTTTAACCCAGTGAGCGGAGTAAAGGGTTCAGTTCGAAATTCTAACCACCTGAAGAAGGCAGGAGCGTACAACGGCCGAAACGTTGTAATAAATATGGCAACAAAGATGAGAGCAATAGTCCGAATAATATAAATAATGTACATAATACCTCATCTCAGAAATATAGACAGATACGGAAAGGCCGAAACGTTGTAACAAATATGGCGACAAAGATGAGGACAATAGTCCGAATATTGTAAATAGTGTATATAATGCCTCATCTCAGAAATATAGACAGATTTTTATGATAATATTTCATGTGAAATTTCCTCTTTATTATGTAGACTTTATGAATTTAAGCAAAGTACTAGACTGGCGCCAAGGTCTCATCATTTTACATTTGAAATGTCCAGATGTAACCTTAAGTTTTATACTAACAGTTTCTTCTCTCACACATCTCACTAGTCCAACTCTCTCCCGGTCTTTTGCTTTCCAGTCAACTTTGATATTAAAAAAAAATTAAATGGACTTTAATCGTTAGCTGATTTTTTCTTAATCCCTGTTCTTTTATTGCTTAGGCTCCTTGATAATGTCTTTTTTTTCTTATCATATTGTCTCACAGTCTGTAACCCTTGAGTCTTAGTAGCTTTATTGCATTCTTTATCATGAAATAAAAAAAATAGTTGAATAGCCAGTCATTTTACACACGTAATATTCCGTCTCATTTTCTTCATAGTCATTACAATGATAACATTACACGGATTTACCGAATGTTTTATGTCTTTAAGTGTCTGTACTGTTTATTGCAACAAAATGTTACGTAGAAATAGGCCAGTTTTTGAATGGACACAACAGGAAGAAAAATGAATTTGCTAGATTTTCCTCCCAGGCCACTTGAGGTCATTAGTAGTTGGGATGAAGTAGAAACAGCTTTTGGCAAGTAAACCAAGAACTGTAGAGTATATACATTGAAATGCCCCCCCACCAACACCACCAAATGCTTGCTGACTAGCATTAATCGAGCGGATCAGGTGAGATTTTAGCGTCGAGGCCGTCGCACGTCCTTTGCGCAAAGATCGATCAGAAGTTCCCACAAAGGACAGATCCGGTCCCATCCGCCTCAACAGTCAAATAATATTTTGTATTATCTTTAACTGACGCTACTAAGTCAGACATGCTTGTTCCGGGAACATACAGTTTTTAGTATCTTTAACTAAATACATGAAAATGGTTATTATTTTTGCTAAGCGGTTTTATTAACTGAGTAAAGTATCAAGCTGTTCGGGAAGTCATGATATGAATTATGATTCAACTAACCAATGAAAAAACAATTTTGAGTTGTATAAAACTGTATGTAGAATTAGTTTGTTATCTCATTTATAATTTTGTTCGGAAAGTAATTACGTATATGGATGTTATGCATTATGATTCAACCAACCAAAGAAAAAACAATTTTGAATTGTATGAAACTGTATGTAGAAATATTTTGTTATCTCTTCTATAAGTTTGTTTGAAAGTAATTACGTATATGAATGTTATGAATTATGATTCAAACAGCCAAGAAACAACCAGTGCTGAATGGTAGGAAACTATTCTAAAATTAGTTTATCATTTATTCGATTAGGGCTGTCGTCGTGTCCATAAAGAAAGAAATAAATAAAGAAAGAAAATAATTATACTGTTTTTGCGTCCATTCCCTAAAAATTAAATAAATAAAATGAAATTTAATGTTAAAATTATTATAATAAAATAATTATCACAATTACAATCATCACTATTTCATTAATTCTAAACCAGTGAGAATCGACCAAAATATTCTCCTCTACACACGTACAAAAACGTGGCCCTCTCCCTATCGAGCAGGCATTCTAAACAGACAGGCCATCAACACGCGTGTCAATGAAATTTTCGGATCCGTTTCCTTTTTCAGATCATAATGTTAGCATTTATCTCTTCATACTCAACAAAAATTCGTGCTAAAAAATTCTGACATTTCTTGAATTTTTCAACGAAATTATCTAGACACTCATTACATACATCTATATAAAAAAGCGAAGACCGTATACACTATACTTATTCTTTAACTTATCATTCTGTCGGATTATGATGATCCACATTTGATCGACATATGACGCCAAATTCACAATTTTATTCAGTATTTATGTCCCTCGGGTCTCCGACGCCACATAAAACTAGATAACAAATAATACTCTTTTTGTTGTTTCCACGTCTTGCTGTTTTTATTTGTTCATGTATTTTTGAATATATAGATATTATGGACTTTATTTACTCAAAGTTATAATCCCTACCACCTTACATGCTGTTTGAAAAGTCATTAAATGATAAGTATTCAAACAATTTCTCCAGTTCCGGCTACAAACAAAACCGTTGTATATTTAAGGTTAAACAAAATTCAGTTGACTCATGGTTTGGCTCCCGTTTGAAAATATTTACAGCATTGTCAACAGACTTCTTTATGTGGATAGCAATCATCTGAAATTTGGTTAGCAATATTAGCTCCTTGTGAATATATGACCATTGAATAAATGGCAAACATAGCCATGGACGGCGAATTTTACATGACAGCTCTTCGGCAATGATTTGTGTTTTATAAAGCGGTGATTGGAAGTGATATAAAAACTAAGTAGGATGAAAGTAAATTTATAAATTGTTTTAAGTTATTGAGAAATTACAACAAAAATATTATACGTTTTTATTTATTAGATTATGCAATTTCAAAAAAAAATATTTTATTTACAACATTGTAAAATCTAATACAATCTAACGCAATGGAATATTTATCATTTACCAATTTATAAAGAAATGAATATGAAAATGTATTTATAAATTTTTAACCGTTTACTAAATTATTAAGCACTGACCTAGAAACCGCGTTTCGGGCGGATTTTAGGCTAGCCCCTACGGACAGCTTTTGTCCCTTCGGCATTTTACCTACAGAGTCCTAAAAGTTATAATAAAAAGTTATAAGAAATAATAAAATTATTTTGTCATTATTCAATAACTTAATTCGGCATTATCTTTCTTCGTATACGCAACCGATCATCGTAGTTTGTTTACATTTTTCTTGCGCGCAAATTTTCTTTTCTTTTAGAATCACCATTCTTTACATGTTCACTAGTGCTCCCTCTTAAAAGAAATTAAGGAATCCGAACTATGTAATATTTCGCATACGTTACATTACAAGTACTAGAAAAAGAAAAAGACAACAACATCTGAACAACGTACCGTGGGCAGCTTAAGTTTCAGTTACGGTTTCATTAGATGATAACAACTGCAACTGTGACGAAAAGCGACATTAATGTAAAATCATTAATAAAGAATTGTTTTTAAACCTTTCACTTTGTTTGATATTTCATTTTAACTTTCAATGAGTCATTTATTTAACTTTTAATCGCGTGTAACTAAAGTAGTTACTATGTAGGGATATAATTATTATTGTAAATAAATAAAAATAAAATATAAAATAATTAAATTGAAAATTATAGACAAAATAAAACAATATTTAAACCTTGTTAACATAAATTAAATAACAAAATTGCTCGCAGCATATAACAAAAATTCTTCCTGTCGAAAATGCGGACATACCGCCAAAAGACGTTACATACACTCTCTTCCCAAGAACCTTCAGGTTGTCAACACGTGTAAAACCTTTCCTTGTGATATTACTTGTAATACTGCGAAGTAAATTCTCCCTTTTATAACATGAACCATAACACAAATGTAACGTAAACATACATGCGAATATATAAATTATATGAAATTAGCATACGATTTACCATGCTTTTCCTGTTATTGTGTACGTTTATTTTCCTGTTTTTATCTTCGTGAAAATAAGCCTAATTTATACTATGATGTTAGTGAATATCCCACAGCAATATATTGACCGCCGACGTGTTTAAATAAACGAAAAAAAAAGAAACGACTTATTCATCACGCCACGTTAAAAATCGAGTTTTACAAAAAAACATTCAAATATCCACATCATTTGTTGACACCCAACGTTAGAATAAACCATACCACGTGTCGGCATAAACAACCTATTCACCCACAACTACCTGTTATTTCAGGTTGTTTATGATTTGCCAGGATCGGAACACGGACGGAGGGACGGACACACGTACACTACACTTTATGTATATAGACGTGAAACACCTATTAGGAAATCCTAAATCAATATAACCATTTTGTAAAGTCTGAATCAAGTGGCAAGTAGCCGGTGTTTCGTTAACTATTCCAATGAATAATATTAGATATAAATAGTGTAAATAAGCAATCTAATAAAAAAATAGAGTTTACCATTTTTGCTGTTTGTTTTCAAGAACAAAGAAAATTCATAAACTCACTTATTTTTCTTCCAGTTCTAATCATCGCTTTTTAAAAGAATAAATGTTGCTGAGCAGTGAATGTGATTCTGAAAATGGTGTCACCGGAAAAATCCTCTTGCTACTACGCTCACAGGTTTGTCCATATTTATTGAATAAATTATCCGTTTGACACGTTGACCGCCAGAGGTCAATTACGAAATCTGACATCAAACGCCAACATAGACGATAAAATATTTTTCTGGCTCGCTATAGATCATCATGTGAAGTCTGGATATTGTTTTCATAATAAAAGTGTCGCTGCGAATAAACTTGTCATTAGCCACTGCAGTTTTAAATGTATCAGAAAGTGCCAAGAAAGAGATAATAAAAACTGACAATTACGTGTTAACTTCTGGTTGGCAGTCAATGGGTTAACTTGTAAGAAGAATAATCCGCTTGGAATCCTACGAAAACAGAAATTATATCTGCAAATATTATATTGATTTGCATATTTATTTATTTTCTTAATTTTTTCCGATTATTGTTTTAGTTTTTTTTTATCTGTAAAGATCATTCTTGTCTTTTGTTATGGTCGTTAATTTTCTCTTATTTTTTTTTTTTTATGTCAAATAGCATTTTTTGGCAGGGTTGCTCATACGTTGTTTTAAATAATCGGATTCTGCTTCTTCTTACATTAAATCTATTCCATGTTATAGTATAACCAAAGACTTTCTGATATTCCATATGAACCCGGGGTTTATGATTGGCTGAAATGCAATGACATTAAAACTATTCGTTTCCTGATTACTATCATTTTTATGGCGGATTTACTCTTTTGCATTTGCCCTATGCTGGCATCAAACTAAATAAATTTTGAATTACGTATATAGAGTTAATGTTTAATACTTTAAAGCGACTGACATTATCAAACTAAATCAAGTCTACTTCCAACTTTCGACTTGAGTTTATGATATTGTTTTCATAATAAAAGTATCGCTTCGAATAAACCCGTCATTAGTGCCTGCAAATGTAAATGTATCAGAAATTGCCACGCACGAGATAATAAAAACTGACAATTAACTTCTGATTGTCAGTCAGTTGTTTAACTTGTATGAAGAATAATTCGTTTGAAATCCTGCGAAAACAGAAATTGTATCCAACTTTCTGTAGAGTTTATGGATTTAAGTTCAATTGTAGAATGGCGCTAACATATCATCATTTTACAATTAAAATGGCGCGACGTAACCGTAAGTTCTTTGCTAACAGTTTCTTCTATCACATTTCTCGCTTATGACACACTCTTCCGGTTTCTTGCTTTCCAGGCAACTTTGATCTTCAGAGATTAAAATGTAATGTCAATCGTTATATTCTGTCTTCTTAATTCCTATTATTTTATTTTCTCTCTCCTTAATCGTGTTTTTTTTCTCATATTCTCGAACACTCGGTAACCCCGTGCGTCTTAGTGACTTAAATTCTCGGATTTTGGATGAAATGATCAAAAAAAAAAAAAAAAAAAAAAAAAAGAGGAGAATTGTTTTAGTTTTGTAAAATTTACACTGCTTCGCAATTTCATACAGACATTTCAATTTTACTCGAGAGTAATTTATCTTACCTGACACGTTCAAATTAAATCAATGATTTTAGTGTTTAGAAATGCATACCTCCTTCGGAGACACGGTGGAGTAATCGGAGAGCCGAGTTCGAATTACAGTCGAATCCATTACAATCACTTACCTGCTAATATCCTTGGGAAAAGGTATGAATCCTCTTCTTCTCCCCCCAGCTATGTGTAAATAGCAGGCTAGACCGGGTTCGATCGCCTTGGATATCAACTGGTCTGTCGCAGAAAGAAATGGCCACCTCTTGAAGGAAGGAATCAGCCTCGTCCTATAGAAACACCGGTTCACGTACAATTACAAAAGTTAAGCAATGCTAATCCTGTAATTCTCTGCTTAGTTTCTGGAAGGCATCTTTTGCTATTCCATTGCACCTTAGTCTTTCTGTTTCCCATTTCCCATTATATTACTACGCTAGGCTAAGATATAAATACATATACCCGCTTCATGTTGACATCCCTAATATGAAACACACATCTCGACTTGTTCCTTTTACTGACAGCCGTGCTGTTTCTTTTCTTACAGTTAATATTTTAATCTTTCTTGACTCTATAGTCAGTCCTCTCTTCTAGCAGGATTACGGCCATTATCAACGTCGATCCAGGTCAGTACCTCGATGGGAGACCGCTTGGAATTAACAAGTGTTGTAATATAGGACTTACGACTGGTGCAATTTATATCGGCTC
>CAHIKZ030004482.1:1882500-1950000 GCA_903632075.3 Acanthosepion pharaonis
ATTATCACGACATTGTTCTAATATATATAGGAATTTATCTATCATCCCCCCACACGGACACGCACCTATATATAACAGTCTGTTTCATGCTAAACGCACTCGTCATGCCATGGATATTTATATACGTTCTATCCCTGATATTCCGAAACCAAGCACACACACACACACACATATATATATTTATATAAATATATTTATATAATTATATATATATATATATATATATATATATATATATATATATATATATATATATATATATATATATATATATATAATCATATTTAAAGAAAAAACAGACCAATATATATATATTTATTTCACCATGTCCTTTTATATATAATCAACAACAACGAAATGAAACGAAAATGAGATTAAAATTGATTGGTAGTGGAAAAATTTCACCAGAGTCCTTTTAAAAGGACTCTGGTGAAATAAATTATTTTAATCTCATTTTCGTTTCATTTCGTTGTTGGAAGTGCTACCTGATGATCCGGCGTCCTTTTTAAAAGGATCCAGAAATAAATTATTGAACAAAGTACTTTAAATATATATATAATCATATATATATATATATATATATATATATATATATATATATATATATATATATATATGATTTAAAAGTTTAAATACAGATCAAAAGGATCGGAATCCGACAGGTTGATAAAATGAAGAACAAAAAGGTAACGTATATCTAATATTTTTCATCAGATATTGAGGGAGATCAGCCAAATAGAGAGAAACTCTGATATTTTCGTTTTGTTTGGGTCGGTTCCCATTGGTCAGAGACGTGCCACATGCATTAACACTGTAGATAATTCTATATTCATGTAAGTTTGTGAAGATCCTTGTATGTCTAAGTGGGCATCGGATGGTAATGTGTATTCGTAATTGTATATCTGCTTCTGTTTCGTGAGTGATCCTCTGTCTTTATCTTTGTACGGTCAGTCAGCACAGTGGGGTGCCACATGATTCTAATTTATAGCCAATCTCTTTAAGTAAGTTTACTTTGTATTAGATATGTATAAGTTAGAGAATTGGCGATGTAGTATAATGTTTTAGGCGGGTATTTATAGTTGGTAATAATGTTATTATTAGGTTTTCAATTTCTTTTCTACTTAAAGAATGATCAGCATTTACATTAGTCTGACAATTGTCCTCATCTTTGTCGCCATATTTGTCACAACGTTTCGGCCGTTGTACGCTCCGGCCTTCTTCAGGTGGTTTGAATTTCGAACCGAACCCTTTATTTCGATCACAGGGGTAGACTGTTCTAATTCCACGTGCCTCACGGACACATGGCACAGGCGTTGGTTAGATCCAGTGACAGACCCAAAGAAGAAGGAGTTCAATTCCTGGTTAAGGCAGTGGAGATCTTTCAGAGGAAAATTAGCAGGAGATAACTGATAACTGACATCTATCAAACATGGCACGTGGAATTAGAACAGTATGATCGAAATAAATCGGTCTGGAAATATATATGGACAAATATGGCGACAAAGATGAGGACAATAGTCCGACTAATGAAAATACTGTACATAATACCTCATCTCAGAAATATAGACAGACTCTTAAAGAGTGATGTCGTTTTTTTTGTTTTTGTTTTTAATTCGGGTGGAATTAGTTAAATCAAAGTTATGTCCAGTGTCGTTTCGATGCAAAACGAGAAGGTTAGATCGTTTGTTCAAACGCTGGTCCCTCTCGTGTTCGTAAATGCAGTTCCTTAGAGCACAGTATTAATATTTAAACTATTTCATTCGAGCGCACTATTGTTCTCACATTTATTGCCATATCCATGACATTTCGACTGTTGTACGCACTGGCTTTCCTCAGGATATATGTGTTGGAAACACTTTATTTAGTCTGCGGCAGCAGATTGTTCTAATTCCATGAGACATAATTTTGGGGATTATTATTATCAATCTGTCATGACCTCAATACAAAGATGACGCTTGACATTTAAACACATAGTTAAGAAACCTATAAACATTGACCCACTCCAATATGCATCTATATATCCTAAGGATTCAGCAACTAACATGACTTTTGAAATGACAAATATCGAAACTTTTTCGGAATTAGCATATTCTTGTTTCTCAATACAGTCATAGTAATAACTTCTTAAATTTTATATACCTTTAGTTTCCTTTTAATTTAATAGAGAAACTTGCTAAAATGATTTTTCAGTCGTTTTTGTTGTTATGAAAAACACTTTTTTATCTTAAAAATAAGGAAATATCGGATTTATTCCCAAATATATATTTTAATAAATTGTTTAAACCATGCTACAAAGGTCAGAGTAATATACGTAACAGAATTTTATTCATTCATCCATAAACCAAAGGAATGTACATTACTACGAGTTCTTGGTATGATCCGGCGTCCTCTGGTCAGTAGATTTGAAATGTTATATTCATGTTGTTCCCAAGACCAACTCTTTAAGTATTAGAATGCCAACTACGGGCAAATAACAAATCCCCAATCACTAACAAACACAACGAAAGTATAAAAATACATTTCTATAGTAATACATTTTTATATAAAGATACAATATGTATTTATGGTACATTACTACAATACATTTTATAGAAAATGAACAACGGAAATGATCAAGATATATATTTATAGCAAAATGTATATCATGAAAATAATATATTTATTTTAGTTATATCTCAAAATATATTTCTGTTTCGTGCAGAGAGGTTGATCCTAAACAAAAATCAGCCAAACAACACCTATTCCTGAGTCAGGTTTATACTTTGTAACGGTTCCTGCGGTGTGAGTCTTGGACACACATGTTGCAGTAACTTTATTGTTTATTGTTGCATGAGATACGTCCAGAATGATTCCAGTATATCATTATTGAAGCCTTTAGATCTTTTTTTATATATATATATATATATATATATATATATATATATTAGTCGGCCTCTATACTTTTGCCATATTGTTCTCCAAAACAGCAGGCCTAGCCTGTTGCCGGATGTAAATAGCTTTCCCCAGCCACGGATTGGCGATGAATATCTTTTGATACCAATAATTGTTTTGCCACCGGATTTCAAAGCATGAAATGGGGGTGGATTTCCAATTTCTTGATCTGTTTGAGGTATAATTTCCATGATAATAATGTTAGTATTATTAGAAGCAAACAAAATCCTATTGATGATGGATTCTGTTTCGAAGATAGAAAATAAAACATTCATTTTCATCAGAAGTGGCCAGTAGTTTCACCTTTGTTTTCTTTTTAGCAGACGATTATTTAAGGGCATTGCTTTCGTAATTAAAAGTATCTTCGTCCGCCCATTCAAAATGTACGCATATATACATATAAACATAAAATATTGCGTCTAGATCCGTAAAGTATACAAAGAACAAAGTACAGTGTAATTCTTTGTTTTTCATTTTTTATGTTTGCTTACGATCATGGTTCTCCACAACTTCCTTTTCTTTGTCGCTCTAAGCAATATTTGTCACCTTACTATCCATCCCATATCCCAATGTGTCATCCATTCAGGTGGCTTTTTTCGAATTTCTGGCCTTTCATATGTCATGTAAACCAAATTTTCAAAGATCTTATATATCAGCTCTTTATATCAAATGGTTCCCTTTTTTTTATCAATAGATAGGTTCTCCACCTCTGTCTTTTTTGATCGAAGCAGATGCTTATTCTTTGTTTCATGTTTAAGGTTGACTAAAGTTTGTTCCATTTCTTCCAATTTCTTTAGCATGTTTAACTGATTTAAAAAAAAGTAGAGTTCCCTGTTTGTTTCAATTTTCTTTAAAAACGGCCTGTTTCTCCTATATTCTCTTCATGGTATACTCAGCATGTCTCTGTAGAACCAGACCCTGTATAAGTCTCCCCTTCATTGATCAGGTATTAAGCCCGAAAATAGTATTAAAGAATGAGACAGGTGTCCTCAAGGACACATGGCACAGTATAAAGGCGTTGTTAGATTGACAGACCCAGGATCTAAAATTGTGTGAGAGTTAAATTCCAGAGTTAGGAGATAACTGATAACTGACATCCATTAAACATGGCACGTGGAACTAGAACAATCCCAATGAGCAAAATAAAGGGTTCAGTTCGACATTCCAACCATCTGAAAAAGGACGGAGCGTACAACGGTCGAAACGTTGTAATAGATATGAGGACAATAGTTCAAATAATGTAAATAATGTACATAATAGTTGATCTCAGAAATATAGTCAGATATTAAATATTCTACTCAATTAAAAAAAATTATCGATGTGAAAACATCGTTTTTGTCATTGTTCTAAATTAGGGTCGGTGACTCATACATATTTTATCAGGCCCATATTTTAGAAGATAACATATTGCAAGTGACCACAAATTACAGCTTGTTAGTTACATATTACTTACCTGCTCATATTAAATAGCTATTCAACAAAATAAACATGTTCGAAAGTAGTTATTCAATTTTACTCAAATTTAAATGCAAGCAACTATTTTGCAATATTCGCTTGTCGATGGAGTTAAATCCATGTCGCGTTGATGAAGATAGTAAAACTCGACAGCCAATAGATCAATAAATTATTTGGCCTATGATAAATTGATATTCCGAAATCGATGCAATGAAATTAAATTAGTCATGCGAAAAAAAAACTGTGGAAGATGCATATTTAAATGGCGATTATTATTTTTTTTTCTTTTATCAGTTTTTGCTAAAGGTTGTGTTGAATTAGGACATGAATGAGTCCAAGTATTGTGAATTGGTTAATCTGACTCCAGTGAATGTCTAGATCTGATAGAGGATCAAACCAAAGTCTGACGAAGACGTGACACATTTTTTGAAAATTTTGAAAATAGAATTTATTTCAATTCGTCGTATGTAGTTATAGGACAGATCACCCAAGCATTCCAAAAAGATCTCAAACGGTTTTCTAATAGAGTGAAATTGATGCAATGTAATGAGGATGTTGGACAAGATAACCCTAGTATGGATTTGAACCCAAAATCAGCATTTTTCAAGAAAGTGGACAGGAGAAATTAGTGATTCAATTGATGGGTGGGACCAAAACAATAAAATTGGAAAACAAAATCATTCACCAGGTAAGGTAAACGACATTGATGCAAAAGTTAATTGATTAGATTGTTTTTTCAGTTTCTTTCTTTCCTGATTTTAAATCCCCTCAATCCTCTTTGACTGGCTCGAGATCAGAGGAGGTTTTAATATTTGAAGAAAAACGCAGTGTATTTGATGGAAAGTAGAGAGAGCTAAATAGACCAGGATTTGAACATGCATCGTCTAATTAATTCCATGCGGACAATTGTTAGTATCACTAATTTAGTGAAGACCCAATTAGTCCTGGAGCGTACAAATAAATATATACGATAGCGAAAATATAAAATAGTACGCATAATAAGACCAGGGCAAAAATAAATTCCCAAGAACTAAATCAACAATTATTTTTTCACCAATAATTGCCAAATGACAGAAGCGTTTACATTGCATAACTAAATATTAGCAATCAATTGAGATTCTATTTTAAAAGGAAACATTGATTTGGCAGTCTTTTGTTGTTTTGCTACATTCTCCCAATTGCTTGAGTTCTAAAAGATTCTCTTATTAATTAATGAAGATTTCCAATAACGTTTCCATTACATCTTTTGTTCTTTGAGCTTATTTCATAACGGTCTCTATTAGCAGAATCAATTTGATATATTAAAATCGGTTCTCATGACACTAAACAAACATTCGATAGCAAGGATCGGGAGATGTTCGAATACCTGCTCTCTACTAAATTAATGTTGTTCTAGGTTTACCTATTTAACCCTAGGTTCTAGATCGCAAAGGGGGTTGACCCTTCAAACAAAGCTAAAATGGCGAAAGTATAAACATATTTTGTAAGTAACCGATTAAAATATCGCATTTCACAAATACTTTTACATGCTTTCCATTCAAATCTATAAATTGCAAATGAATGTCAATCGATTATGTTTTTGTTCTTTTAAATCCTTAATAATGTTTTTTTTTCTTTTTACGTATGGTTGCTTTAAGATGTAAAATTAAAGACAAAAGTTGTCCAAAATTTGAATATTTTTTTATTAACCTGCTCCTTGATCAAAGATTTCGGTTTACATGAGCCATCTTCAGAGTGGTTATACGGATATTTAAACAAATATATTCACTATCAATAATGATATTCGGTTATGTTGACATAGAAATTGCTATGCGACGATAACGGTCGCGGAATATCAGACGCAGGTTGTAAATACGTGAGGCGGTTCTATGACGTCGTATCACGTGAGAGACCGAAATATTAACAACAGAACTATATAGATAGTTTGCAATTTTATGTGGAAGAAATTGACATTAATTACTTAGTGCTTGTTTATAGATAAAATCAATAGGCAAACCTGAATATAGTCGTTACTATATAAGTCTATAAATATACATACCATTTTAAACACATGGAGCAACCCGAAGAGAGGTCAAGAAAACATTCTTTAATGAGATTCTTAATTAAATTTTCTCAGAATAACGTCGGTTTTCTTGATTTCACTCTGTCACTAATCAGAGAGATAGGAGATATTTGTTTGTCATAAAAATTAACATTCATAAATAAGATTTTTCATTAGCGAAGCAAGATGATATTGGTGTAATAGACAATTGCTGTCTCGCTTTATTTTTTTAAAAAATAATTCGTCCTCACTATGCGCAACGAATTTAAATTGCTTTTTTTGGGCATAACTGGGAGAGAATATGAGAAAAATTTAAACGTTATTAAAGAGAGAGGGAAAAAAGAACAGAATATAACAATTGACATTGTAATTAAATATTTGAAGATCAAATTTGACTGGAAAGCAGGAAGCGGAAAGAGTGTTCCGTAAGCGAGAATTGCGAAAGAAGAAATTCTTAGCATAGGAATTACGGTTGCATGCTATTGAAATTACTTAATACAATGATTGCCTTGTCGTAAAATTCGTAATAAATTTAGATCCGTAGAAGAAAATCCACCAGAAATGGTCGTTTTCTTTTAAATTGATTTCAACTTGGCAAATACATGATTTCTTTTGTGAGCAGAAGAACTAATATCTTTGCTGAAGTACTAAGAACATTAGCCAATATCGAAATGTTCTTACACGGTATTCGGAGTTGTGATCCTTGCATTTATTATATTACTAATGAATTAATTATCGAACAAACACAAGGAAGAATGCATCGCTTTCTTTTTTGATTGTCTCTTTTATTTTGGAGCTCACTAGACAGCATCAAGAAACGCCGGGACGTTTATCATTGTATTTATTTTATCTGGTAATTTTTTAAATATTTTATTATGACGTTGGCTTTAACAGATCTATTACTTTTAATAAAGACGATAGTGATGCTTTTCTTAAATTTTAATCTTCGGCAATATTCATTTTTTTTACAAATGATATTGCTTCATGTGATGCTATTCTCCACGTGTAAAATTGGGACTAGAGATTTTAAATTATAAACATTTTCTTGTTTTTGGGGTTTTTTAATTGTTTTCTGCAGATAATACTATTCAATTTAATTTAGATACTTGAGCTTTATGTTTCCACCACATTGTTTAAAACATCCCATCATTATATATATATATAAATATATATATATATATATATATATATATAAATAAAAATGGACAAAGACCGACAATTTATTTTTTTTTTTATGTTAACCATTTTTTCATAGATACAAATATTAAGTAAATGGTCAAACATTAACTAAAAGTATTAAATAACAATAATGTCTTCTGAATATGTGGAAAATATGGAGGATCTATGTCTGGAAAATCTATATTTATGTCTAAATGTTGCTTATGGTGGTATGTGGCAATTAATCTATTGCCTTAAATAATTTGTATCTATAAAAGAATATAAAATATAAAAATGTCTAATATAAGACCATATAACACCGTAGGGGATGAAAATTTGAATTATATATAGCTACTGTATACTTATATCCAGTTTGAATTAAAAAGATATTGTAAACCAAAGGCGAAGATGGTCTAGATGAGATTGAGCTCTTGGGAAAATAAAATCATGCGTCTACGTTATTGATCAATTTTTTTTATCACAATGAAGGATATTTTAGACAAAAAATGATTAAAATTAATCTAAATAAATGGCAAAAATTTTATATATATATATATATAAATATATATATATATATATATATATATATATATATATATATATATATTTATACCGGTCATTTTTCACATACATACATACATTAATATATATATTTGATTATATTTTAATATGTATTTCATAGGATTTCATGATTCGTTTTCTTTTCATTAAATAAATTATACAAAAAACTGTCCGAATTTTTACTTTTTTTCGAGGATTTCGCCTATTTTAGCCATATTCATTAAAAATGTATAATCCGAATAATATAATCATAGGAGAAATTATATAAAAAACTTAATCAAAAGCTTGTAAATATATATATATATATATATATATATATATATATATATATATGTGTGTGTATGTTATTTTAATTTCATTGTGAAGAGCGTGTTTCTATACCAACGACAAGACAAATAAGATCCGAACAAACACAAGGAAGAATGCATTGCTTTCTTTTTTGATTGTCTCTTTTATTTTGGAGCTCATTAGACAGCATCAAATGTTAAATTGACCAAACGTATACTTTTGTCAGGTCAATCAACATCTGATCGATTTTCCAATATTTTTGCTATATCTTGGAATAAACACACGCCAAAAATACAAGTGTATGTTACAGTGGTATCTCTCTCTTTTTCACACACACAATATACCTATATCTATCTATCTATCTATCTATATATATATATATATATATATGTATGTATAACGTCATTCTGGTATTTAATTTTCATCGAATAATCCTATTTTACGTGAATTAGACTTTTAAAACCAACATGAATACATTTTTGTTGTTCCAAGCGGGAGGCGACGCGTCCATTCAAAGTTTCAACAAATTAACGGATACAAATCCTACCTGAGAAAATTACACATTGCTTTAAGCATACTAGTTTCTTTCTGTATATTTGTACTCATGTTTGTATATATATATATATATATATATATATATTTATATAATATATATATTTATATTATATGTATTAAAGACATTTTTTTATGTTTAACGTTTTTTATAGATACAAGTATTTAAGCAAATGCTCTGTTTAAGATAAACAGTATTAAATAACATTTACCGGCCTGAATGTTAGGAGAGAAATTTTCATAGAAAATATTCGTTCATAGACAGGATTCGAACTGCATCCTATACGGAACTGTCATATACGCTGACATGCCTTACCACTCGGCCACCATGAACCTTATGGTAGACAAGGTCGAATTTACTGTTATAAACTACAATCTTCCATGAATCTCGTACATTCATAACTGCACTGGCGTATCGAATGTAAACAAATGACGTCATATGTTAAGAAATGGACAAGGTCCGACAATTTATTTATTAAAGACATTTTATTTATGTTTAACGTTGTTATTTTATAGATACAAGTATTTAAGCAAATGCTCTGTTTAAGATAAACAGTATTAAATAACATTTACCGGCCTGAATGTCCGAGAAATTTTCATAGAAAATATTCGTTCATAGACAGGATTCGAACCTATGACAGTTCCGTATATTATCTTTGTCATGTTGTATTGATAATGTTATAATTTATGAATATGTCCTGAAGATGGTTTATTAGACCGAAACGTCCGACGTTGACATATTAACATTAAAACAGTATACATTGTATATAAGGATTTTGTTTGTTTTTTCCGTATATATATATATATATATATATATATATATATATATATATATAAACTGAATATTGAAGTCAACACACAGAGGCAACAGGCTGTTCGCAATCGTCAGCATCTATCAAGAAACAGCCTGTCGCCTCTGAGTGTTGACTTCAGTGTTCATATTTTATATTTATATTTACATACACACTATCTCTGATATTAAGCACATTATCCCATAAATATAGCACACATTAAAACTAAATTTCGTCACACACACACACACATATATATATATATATATATATATATATATATATATATATATATATATATATATATATATATATATATATATATTAATTTCAATAAAGGTGCAATTAATTTACAAATTCATGAATTATTCATACAAAAAACAAATACAAAGGTTAATGATTTAATTGGCTAGAAATCCATCGTCGCAAACAATTCAAATAATATACAAAAACCCCGACCTGTTTATGAATGAAAAGATCCTTGTTTCTATAAATTTCTGTTGCATGAGTTCTTATTATTTTTACATGCTTTCGTCTGTTCTTACAGACATCCTCAGGTATGGAATAGATTTTGTTCTTGTTTTTTCTCTCAGTAATAAGAGGACAACGAAAATATATGTACTGTTGTAATCCGAAAAATGCTATTAGAAATGAGTTATTGTTTTTGGAGCGTGCTGTCGCAACACTGAGTTTGAATTTAAATTTTACAATTGTGCGTTCTTTACAAATATGGTGATAAGTGAATTCTTTTTTAAAGACGAAAGCTTGTAAAAATAATAAGAACTCATGCAACAGAAATTTATAGAAACAAGGATCTTTTCATTCATAAACAGGTCGGGGTTTTGTATATTATTTGAATTGTTTGCGACGATGGATTTCTCGACTATTAAATCATTTACCTTTGTATTTGTTTTTTGTATGAATAATTCATGAATATATATATAATATATATATATATATATATATGAATAGCAACTGAGATACTTGTATCCACTAAAACAAACTTTATATTAATAACAAAATGTCGGATAAAATATCCATTCTAAGGCGGTTGAATTTTCTCAAGTGATTTGGTTTCTGTTATTTGGTTATTTCTTAGTTTCTGATCATGTAGATCCAGTAGGCTTGTTTCCCTGAAGAGTGGTCTTCGTCACGACCCACAGGATTCACTCGCGCAAATCTATTTTTACATGTTGAGCTTAGAAAGTGTTTATATACAGCAACTATGGCAGTCATATGAACGTATTAATCTGATGAAACTATTTCAGAACATGACTTGAGTTTTCAGATTAAGATTTTGTTTTTGAAGCTGTTTGCCTTATCATTTGAAACTACATCTAGCTCATCCTATATTATGTCTAATTTATTTATCGACTATATTGAACTTTTATAAAACTTAAATGCAATGTCAATCGTTATCTACTTGGTTCTCAATGACTGGTTTATTGTTTTCGATCCCTTATAATGTTTCGCTCGGGCGGCTCGAGGTGCTGTAATGGTTGACAAACTTGCCTTGATAGAACAGTTACGATTATATAGTGGGCTCAATCCTCATTGGTTGCCCCCTGTTTTCGGCCGTTTGCCATATCTAAGCTACGCTTGGAAAATCACTATATGTTGGTCACTCCGAGGCGGTATAATGGTCAGCAAGCTTGCCTCGCTAGAACAATTACGACTAAGTAGTGAGTTCGATCCTCACTGGGCGCCTCCCCCTACTTTAGGCCTTGTGCCACATCTAATCTATGCTTGGAAAATTACTATATTTTGGGCACCTCGAGGCGGTGTAATGGTTAGTAAGCTTGTCTCGCTAGCATAATTATGACTGAGTTGTGAGTTCGATCCTCACTGGGTGTACCCTATTTTCGGCTTTGTGCCACAACTAAGCTACGCTTGGAAAATAATTATAATGTTTCGTTTTTTTCTGATCTCTTCACACTTGCTATATCTTGTGTCTTACTGGCTTTACTACCTTGCATGGGGCGAAATGATTAAAAAAGTGATTCATACCTAGATATTTGAAGTGATTACTATTTGTTAGATTCACATCCTGAATTTTCAGGTAAGATCCAGACTTTCATTCTAATTTCAGATCCTAATTTCTGTTTTGGAAAGGATTAATTTGAGTCTTATATCCTGAAACATTTAGTAGAGGTTGTTGTATACACCTTTCGTCATAGTCTCCTCATCATCAGTGCATTCGTCTCGAGCGGGAAAGCATGATAGACGCCTGTTAGACTTCTCTTCGAACGAACGTTGATGACTTAAATAATAAAACCTGTGCTTATGTATAATTATGTATTTTCACATTCATCGCCATTGAAAATGAATTCTTTCTACAAAATGTCCAGCACAGATGTATTGATAAAATGAGAAATATTTCTGAACACCTGAATAACATCACGCCTGGCCTATCTACAGATATACGTTTTAGAGTTGACAGAATGAATAACAAAAACGAAATCAGAATTGATTTCAGTAGAATGTCTCTCCAGTCGGCAATCGAGGTATTCAACGAAATCTTGTTTTTACGCTATATCTGACCATTCATTTTTTTAATTTTTTTTATTGGCATTTCTCTTGCGTTGGTGGTTTTGATTCCAGAAGCCTTCTTAGTCGCAGTATTTTTCTCAAACATCTGATCTTTGACAGTAGAATGACTTAACTCCAACATCTAAGCCATTTACCGATCTATAGCATAAACAATATCCATTGTCACTCAGGTTCATATGTATTACGGAAGTTAAGAAATGTCGATCGCGACCCGTACTTAAATGAGGTACTATTCGAGTGCTGTAGGCAACGCTCTTACAATCCGAAATATGTTTTAGTTTTAAATAAGCTACACTTGCTTGATTATCCGTAAAAAGGAAATCAATCAATGAATCAAAACCTATGTCTATATTCCTTAGGTGAGGCGTTGTAATTATTTAAACTATTTACATTGTTCGGGCTATTGTCCCCATCATTATTGCCATATTCAAGACGTTTCGGCTGTTGTAGGCATCGACCTTCTTCGGGATCTGTCTACACTTCTTAGATGAGATGTTGTAACTATTTAGATTACTTACATTGTTCGCACTGTTAATTTTATTTCTTGTTTTATTCATGTTTCGGCCGTTGTAAGCTCCACCCATCTTCAGGTGATATACTTTGAAATTTCCGGCCAGTTAAAACCTATTGTTACAGTTTTTCTGTGAGCCGGTAGCCTTCGCTTCACAATTATCAAGGCAGTCAGTCAAATGTCATCTAGGATATCCGCTTGGGTAGACATGTATCTTTAGATAAATGACTGAGAAGGCATATATTTTCCCGCAGTAGCTTGCCATTGCAGTAGACTAGTTGCCAAGCAAGTCTAAAGAACCCAATCTGTTATGTCTACATAACGCATAGCTGTGCAGAAGAGATGGTTTCATGCCTTTCTTCCTAAGGGGATTTGGATGTAAGTGAAACTAATAAGTCTGAGCCGATATCCATTAGACCATAACGCACTGATGAGGGTAGTATCTTCTCTTAATGTTAACCTAAACATTTTAAAATAGGGTTTACGGCTCTTTGGATAGGTGCACACACACCAATACACACATATACGGAAAGAAGATAGAGGGTGCGATGAATAAATTGTCTCAATTACGCAGAAATGAAAATAACACTGACATATATATTTGTCAAAAATATCTTGAAATACGAAATAATAAATTTATTCAATAAAATCGCCATTGAATTCAATCACGGCCCCCAGACAAGTTCAAAATCTCCTGAAACTCATCTGGACGCTCTCCTTATTTAAGTTGGTGAATGCTACCATAATCTTTGCCTTCATTTCCCATTTGGCGTTAAAATTGAATTTTGCTGGTCTCTCGCTCAACTGTGCCTCACCCTAAATAATCTAGGGAGATACATTCTGGGGAGTTAGGTGGCAAATTGAAAGGGATAATATGGTCGCAGAAATTGTCTGAGAGCAATAGCTGGGTTCTCCTGCTTGTCTACCAGGGTGCAGTCTCCTTTTGCCAGACATAATATCTTCCAGCAGCCACCCTGTTGATCCGGGGCAGTACTACCTCCTCAAAACGCTTGATATAGGCGTATGTGTTGAGTGGTATTCTGGAATGATTCATGGAGGCATAACATCACCATCACTAGTGATCACACCAGACACCTTCGTAATCACCATTAGACTCACCCAGCTCATTCCGAATTCTCTGCACTTTCCTCATATTGACACCCAACAACTTTGAAATGTTGGTAATGGAGCTTCCAGCACGAATGCTAAGTATTACAGAATGCTGTTTCCGAATTTATGGCGCCACTTTTCTCACAGATGGGGCCCAACTGACCGTACTATAATGTGCAGTTGAAAAAATCCAAAACAAGCAACACGCATGCGCGAAATTAAAATATAAAATGACCACAATTTATACATCGCCGACTGTATATATGTTTTCGGATCCGCATAATTCATTGCTAGAAACAAATAAAGGAGGTGGGTGTGACGAGGGAAGTGAATTTAGCATTCTGTTCATTGTATGATATCCATTTATTAATTTTTACTTCTATCAGTTTGGCAAACATCAAGCGTAACTGCATTTTACCATAACTGAACACGGATGAATGGAGAAGTCAGATGCTGACGAAGAACGGAATCAATAACCGTAAAAACGGACAAATTGGAAACGAATGCATGAGCAGAAATCATTAAAAGGAAAGAATGAATGAAATGCTAAACTATAAAAGAAAGGAATTATAAAATAAGTATAAAAAAAGATGAAAATGGAATAAACAAAAAAGAAATTACCGGAAAAATACGATAATTTTCACAGAAAATCAATCAGTAGAAATAAAAAAAAATACAAACAAACAAAAAATGCAATAGGAATATTTTATAAAAATCTGGGGGGAAAAAATTAATAATGACGACAGTAATTAAAACAGTTCAGTAAAAAAAAAAAAAAAAAAAAAAAAAGTGTGTAGCAAAATCAGCAAAATTAAGTTCCCAGCAAAGGGACAATAAATCAATAAAGAAAGAGAAACACGTCAACGTGAAATTATTTACAAAACAAAGAAATATTTTTCTCTAAAAAAAAAAAGTGTTGGCAGTTTTAGAACAATTCGAAATGCGTAATAAATGACTTGCATTTAGACGCAGTTTCAAATAGCATTGTTCAGTGAAGAAAAACTAGTAAGAAAACTAACAAAGACATATACGGAACGCACTTCAATTTTATCTATTATATTCTACACTTTATCATACTTTCTTTCTCTTGTACTTGATTTAATACTTACGGAATGCCAGTAACTTACACGTTCTGCGCATTCGTATGTATTCTTCAAGTATGTTTGTTAATATCAGCTACACACTGTGAGTCTATAAGTGGGTTTTCTATTCATTCTGAAAGAAATTATTACTGATAACGCAGTCGACCAACTTGTCTGAATTAGGCTGTAACAATAGAAACGAGAGTCAGAAAAAGGCGATGCCATTGTGCATGATTAATCTCTCGTTACTCAAGCCGATCATAAACATTGCTCAAAGGAATACACGCACAAACCTATATATATATATATATATATATATATATATATATATATATATATATAGAGAGAGAGAGAGAGAGAGAGATTGTTAGATAATAGAAAGATATGTGAAGAAAAAAATATATTAGTAGATAGTCGATTGATGTTGCTGAAAATTTATCGGTAAGAGTAAGAATAACTTCCAACAAATGAAGTGGAATATATATATATATATATATATATATATATATATATATATATATATATATAAATAAACAAAATATATATATATATATATATATATATATATATATATATATATATATATATATAAAGAAATATAGTCTTAAGGTGTGCTATATTTATGGAATAAAGTGCTCAATATCAGAGATAGAGCGTGTGTAAATATAAAAGTGAACATAGAAGTCAACACTTAGAGGCGACAGTCTGTTTCATGCTATATGCAATCGTCATATATATTGTAGATTTCATGCTATATGCAATCGTCATATATATTGTAGATATAAACAAAAGGAATAATGGATAATTTTTTTATTGATTTTGACTTATTTTTAAAATTTATCTTTAGCGGATAATGGTGTTTGAGTAGACACTGCATTTATTTATTAAACACTATAGCTATTTATTTTTGTGCACTGTCCTGAATATTCGCGAAATTTCTTATTAAAGAAAGAATATGTTCTCTTCTACAGTTTTTAAACTTGCGTCCCGCTTGGCAGAGGCGAAGCTCGTTACATCGGACGTGCCTTAACCGCCATGGCCATCTTTGGCAATCAATCAGGGCCTGAATAGTCCCTTTAAGCGAAATCCATCGGTAAAGCTTCTTCGTTTCATGTTATTTACGCACAGCTTGTTGGGGGTGGGATGGTAAATGAGTCATAATTTTCTTAAATGAATGTAAGGGTCTTGAACTCGGCTCTCGATTTTTCATTCCATGTGGATATCCATTATACAACGCCCACAACTGTAATTGATGTCATTTTCGTCACTTAATAGTCAAAGATCAGGCCACGGGAGTAGCTAGAAGTTTGCCAAAATTAATATACGTGGAAATGATGTTGCACTTACGCTAAACGTGGATAAAACAATCATTGGATTCTCAGTTTATTTGTTCAGTGACTGTTTTTTGATGCCAACGAACACACGTTACCACTTTTGGGATGCCAACGAAATACTCATTGTCACTTTCGTAATGCTCATTGTAGTAGAGACTTTATAATCGCAGATACAACTATAGTAAAGCCGTTGAACGATACTGATGCCGGATGCCTTCGAATATCACTCGCACTAATAGTACTTGCTCGATAATACTCATTCGAATAGTAATTCCTTCAGGGAAACAGTATAGAGAATAGCGACCCGAATAGTGATAGAGGATAGTGTAGAAATGCAGATCCGTATAGTATGACTAGGAATCGCGATCAATCTAGACGTCACGCGACTGCGTTTACTTTACGATCACGTGATCCACTTAATTCAATAATGGGATAGCCTGTGTTTGCTCACTGGCGATCTATGTTCAAACTCAAGTGTCGGCAGTGGCACTTTCTTCCTCTAGAACAGATGGAAACATTTCTATGCATTATGCATGTTTTTGTTTTTTTTTCTGCTAAGATATGATGAAATAAATAGTGAGGTCGATCTCGAAATGATCTACTATATATATGCGGGGATAGACGGGTTGTAAAGAATAATTGATGGCTACAGCAAACCGTTTAGTTATATTAGAAGTTGTAAAATGTAAAACAATGCTATAAACGACAGGTATGACTAAATTTCTGAAGAGGTTGCTTCAAGAAAATTGGACAATTTCGATGCATGTATGATATCGGAAAGGTGGATAATTTATTGCGTTTATATATATATATATATATATATATATATATATATATATATATCTTCCGTAAAGTTATACAATATCTGCATTTGTAAAGCTGTGACATATTTGATGTTGGTGGTAAGGAAGAAGCGAAACATGTAACAAATGTCAAAACATGTTAGGCGGATCGTCATTCATCTTTGAGAAGATATCAGTAAAGAAGAAATCGAATGAAATGAACAAGAGTATATATGAAGACCGATTTTCAGACCTTCTTTAAATCGCCGAATGCCTCGTTAGGACTTAGGGTTGTCCAAACTTTTATCAAAGAGCCAGATTTGATGAGATAAATATACTTGGGGAGGGGCCAGCCATTCCGCTTGTCATTCTTTGAAACAAGAGAAATTAAATGTAAATTAACTGTCTGATGAATTTTTTTATTGCAAATGGCATATTTTCATTACTTCACATGGAAGACAAATAAGTTAAACAGGTTCTACCAAAATCCATCAACCTGTTATATCTGAAGCCCATATAAGATGAACTAAAATATGTCTGAGAATAAAATAGAACATCCAGGAAGCTATAACATATCACATGTTAATCTTAATCATTACATATTATTGGTAATTAATGTTGTCTGTCAACGTTTAAGTTGCTACTGAGAGTAAAAGAGAATTAAGTCTATAGAATGAACAGGGAACCCAATCCTAAACAGGAAACCCAATCCTAAACAGGAAACAAGGAATAAATCTATACTTCTGTTCAAAAGATCTGGGAGGAGTGTGAACCGGGGAATAGGGAACCTTATCTACTCCAATTTAGGGGAAATTAATTATTAAATAAAATCTTAGAGTGCAAGCTGAGACGTTAGAAATATATTTGATGCAGATATTAAAAGTAACTTGACACCAAGGGATAATCCTGTATTCCACTTCAAAAGACCAGGGGGGGGCGTGACCCAGACGATGGACGAACCTATCTACGTATGACTAATACAAGTATGTAAATTATATAACCTACTATAAGTTTTACTTGTTTTCATACGAGCAATTTCTTACAGGCTTCACTTCATTCGGCTTACAAAATCTAAAAAATTAAGAATTATCTCTCTCTCTCTCTATATATATATATATATATATATATATATATACGTAAGAAGGAAATGAAGTGCAGGGAGAGAACTAGGTCATGATGAGTAGCGTTTAAGTCAGGTGCCTTTCGTGGTGAATTTTGGCATCAGGCCATGCTGGCCTGGGCTTCTTTACGGGCACCCGAATCAGGAAGAACGACGGGCCAAATTAGTGGAAAAAGAATATGCAAGATGGTGGGACGAATCCAGCAGGTTGCATGGACACGATGGAATTTTTTTTTTTACATCGGAAAATAAGCTGATTGGAGATCTGGTATCCCAACACCAGTCGGATTAAATTTCACTGGTCAGTACCTAAATGGGTGGCCACTTGGGAATAATTTATGCTGTAAGCTTGGTTGTGCAAGTGTTGTAACAAATAAAGGCTCGGAAATTTTAATCAGAGAGTCTGGGATCGAATTCCAGTCGGGTTCATGACATTCACTTACGCACAAATACTCTTGTGAAAGGTATGAATCCGCCTATTCGCCCACCATCTATGGCTTAAACAAGTAATAATTGTATCTGGAAATCATCATTCGCTTGAAGAAATTGTTAATAAAATATTCACTCGAAAAAAAAAATATTGTTACAATTCCGAAATATATTTCGGCTTCAAATAACCGACAAAATTTTGACAACCTATCAAATCAGCCAATCAATAAAAAAAAATGATAGAAATTATTCAATTATCTCAAACATAAAACTAGAATCTTGTATTTATTAGTTTATGATGTAAAGTGAGCCCTACAAACTTGTATACTTGGGGAATGTGTAAGATACCATTATGCCTACTCTGTGCCAGGAAAGGTACGCTGAAACACTTTCTAAGCCCCTGGCCAAGGTATCTTGGTGATAGGAGTATTTAACAAATTAGTGACAGCAGCAATCAAGCCAGAGACAAGCCGGCGAAAATCACCACCTCGTTGCGTAAACCGTCTACTTGCATGCTCTCTTCTGCCCGAGATTGGCAATTGAAAGTAGGCCTCTGGAGTCAGTTGAACTTGCCAGAGTAGGTAGCAACACTTTCCTTGCGCCAGAGTTAATAATCTAGTCAACTGCCTCTGCACTATGCCGCACAATCAAGAGAACAGTCAGACAATTTGTACAATCACTTCACCCCCTTACATCTGAACGCCAAACTCACTATTCTGTAAACCTTGATAATTATGTTGGGGGCGCAGTTGAACGACAGAACAATATATATATATATATATATATATATATATATATATATATATATATATATATATGTATGTATGTATGTACGTATGTATGTATATCAATGCATGTTTCGTTAAATAATATAGACAGGTTTTGTCTATTTATTTGAAGTACGCTTAATCACATTATCGTTGAAAGACGAAAAGAAAACACCATATTGATACATGTTTAAATCCAATCTAACCTTTCGGCTTACACAAGCCATTATCAAAGATGACAATTTCAATAAATCAAACAACAAAAGACGAAACAAAAATGGCAGTCCGCCCTTGCTGCATGAAAATTTCAAGTAACGTCAAACTCGTATATTCGAGACGCGGAAGTGAAAATCGCGTTGCAGCTCGTGACGTCACACATAACCACACGAGAGTGATAAACGAGAAGTATTAAGTATGGGAAGCCGTTGCTATAAACGAATGACTACTGTTATCAATTATAGGCATTTAAGAATATTTCTGGAGATTTCATAGTTTATTTTGTTCAGGTTATATTTCAAATGTTTTATGTATATAGCTTCAAGAATTTTTAATTTTTGTTTATTGTTTTCATGTTTAAGTATAGTTGTGTTGTCAACAAGGGTTTTTCGGAATTGAGAACGCGGGCAACGGTAATGTGATTAAACTTATCAGACAATATGAAGGAACTTACTTAAAATAAATAGACAAAACTTGTCTATATTATTTAATGAAACATGCATTCATGAAAAATTACTGCCTAAATATACACAATATATATATATATATATATATATATATATATATGTGTGTGTGTGTGTGTGTTTGGGGGGTTGTTTGCCTAAGTGTGCACCTCACACGTCATGTATACAACTAAATCCATGTTATCAATTTAATTCACAAATATATTTTTGCCCATTAATAGTTTGCCTATTTTCCAAAGCCATCTCGAAGAAATACAAACACATATTGATATTGGTGTATTTGAACATGGGTTAGAGCATGTTTAAATCGATGAGATCGTTCAAATGATGCAAATGCAAAAACCAAAACATAAAAGTTTGTCGCAAAAACAATTTCACATATCTTCGATTGCTTTTCAAGCAACGATTTTGCGCGAGATTTACTAAAAGCATAGAGGGATGCTCATCAGAAATAATATAAATCGATTTCAGTCTTTAAACCTGAAACGTCTGAAAATATTAAAGAGATTTAGCAACCAGCGACATTCAAAATCACGTTCATCTGCGAAAACTGTGCTTTGGGTACGTCCTCCCTCTATCTAACCTTGTAATCTATGCGATCGTGTATTTTGGTTGTCTAGTATTTAATGTCATTTTATCAGCGCGGATAAGACAAATGTAATGAAATAGAAATCCATTGACGAACGGAATATAATGAAATTTACTTTTCGAAGAGAGAGAATAAGTTTGCGATAAAAAATTCTGAACAGGACAGATGAAATGGAGTCAGACAATGTTGACGTACACATTTATATGTTTAGTGTGTATCGGCTTTCATGATCATCTTTTGATACTGTATGTTTTACTGAGCTTGATACCATCCAATAGAAAATGGCTTACGGCCATATCATATCGACGCCCGATCACCGAAGTTAAGCAACGTTCAGGCTGGTCGGTACCTAAATGGGTAGCCGCTTCGGTATAACTAGTGCTGTAAACTTGGTTTTGCAAGTGGTGTAACGAATAAGGGCTCGGAAATTTTAATCAGACAGTGTGGGTTCGAATTCCAGTCGAGTTCATGACTTTCACTTACGCGCAAATACTCTTGTGAAAGATATGAATCCGCTTATTCTCCCCACCATCTCTGGGTTAAACTAGTAAGAATTGTATCTGAAAATCATCATTTCGCTTCAAGAAATTGTTAATAAAATATTCACTCGAAAAAAAAAAAAAGAATTATTATTACAATTCCGAAATATATTTCGGCTTTAAGTAACCGACATAATGTTGACAAACCTATCAAAAATCAAATCAGTCAATCAATAAAAAATGATAGAAATTATTCAGTTATCTCAAAAGTCAAACTAGAATCTCTTATTTATTAGTGTATAATACTTATTCTTGTATAATCCTCTAATTTTCGTCAATGGAATTTTAAAAGAAATAACGGCACGAATATATAATATGCACTAATGTTCAAGAATTTCTAGCAGCTAAATTTAACATTTGGCCATCTTCATTACCAGCTTATATCGACTTGAAATAAGAATTGATATATCCAACATCATGTTCTGAAACAGTACCTTTATACATTATTAAGAGCCCAGATATTTTGTACACAAAATGGCAACAATCTTGCGACCAAAGAAAAATTATTTTGTTATTATTTCACATTAGACAAATCAATAATGTCACTAAGACATACTATAGTGGTCAGAGGATGAGAAAAACTACTATTAAGGAGAGATAGCAATAAAAGAACGAGAATTAAGAATGCAGAAGACGATGATTGATATATCATTAATTTTTTGAAGATCGAAGTTGACAAGGAAGCGAGAAGCCGGAGGCGAGTTCCACCAGCGAGAAGCGCGAGATAAGGAACTTTTAGCACAGAACTATATCTAGCTATTTCAACTGTAAAATGATAAAACTTTGCTGTCAATCTAGTACTATGCTTAAATTCATAAGGTCTAGGCAACAAAGTTTATCAGAACAATTACCATGAAAATATTTATCGAAAAAGGCACAGGGAAGTGAGATTATGGCGGTAGGAAAGTGACTGAAGGTGAGATGCCACGTCAGGCCCAATATTCTGTTTAGGATTTTATCAAGAATCTAAAAATGTATAGCCGGATCAGCAGACCATATATGGTGGCAATTTTCCAAGCATGGAGGAATGAATATGCAAGATATGGTTCTGGAAAGGAAAATTTTCTTGCACTATAAAGCGAACCAACTTTCCTAGCAACAGAACTAGCAGTTTATTCAATATAATCTTTCCTTTCCACTTTATGTTAATGAAAACCGTTAGCTGGAGAAGACACAGTGAGTCACTCTACTGGAAGTTAGCACCAGTCATGCTGATGGAAGGCAAAAAGGGTTCGCAAAAGATTAATAGGTACCAATTTCGTTTAGGAGGCGTTAAAATTAACTGGCCTTTCCTTGTCTCAGTTGACAACAGAATGTAGGTTTTACTTTTAGATCAGCTGCCAATTTCAACTTATCGAACCGCTCAGACTTACTATTTAAACTGTTGAGTAAGCTTTAACTATTTGGAAAATATATAAGGGTAATCCAGAACATATTTTGGTAGCAGATAGTATGCTTGAAAGAAATCATTAAATACATTAAAATAGTATGAGGCATAAGACAAGAAGGTGTTTTATCACCGGAAATTGCAGGGAAGTAATTATCAGAGAAACGGAAGTCCTAGCAATTTTTTTTATTGGTGGACATCAAATTAACTACTCAATTTACATGTCACAGTGTTCAAAATTATTTATACGATCTTATAAGTTTTACCTCACTCTACCGCCTTATAAGTTTTACCCAACTCTACCACCTTATAAGTTTTACCCAACTCTACCGCCTTATAAGTTTTACCCAACCTACCGCCTTATAAGTTTTAACTCTACCACAATTTTATAAGTTTTACCCAACTCTACCGCGTTATAAGTTTTACCCAACTCTACCACCTTATAAGTTTTACCCAACTCTACCGCCTTATAAGTTTTACCCAACTCTACCACCTTATAAGTTTTACCCAACTCTACCGCCTTATAAGTTTTACCCAACTCTACCACCTTATAAGTTTTACCCAACTCTACCGCCTTATAAGTTTTACCCAACTCTACCGCGTTATAAGTTTTACCCCACTCTACCACCGTATAAGTTTTACCCAACTCTACCGCCTTATGTTTTACCCAACTCTACCACCTTATAAGTTTTACCCCTCTCTACCGCCTTATAATTTTTACCCAATTCTACCTCCTTATAAGTTTTACCCAACTCTACCGCGTTATAAGTTTTATCCCACTCTACCACCGTATAAGTTTTACCCAACTCTACCGCCTTATGTTTTACCCAACTCTACCACCTTATAAGTTTTACCCCACTTTACCCAGGCGCATCTTTGCATGCCTATTCCTAGTAATATTCAGGTAAGCTACACTGTTCCAGCAGTTCAGGAATTAACATCACGTAATCGCCTTGCTGTATCAACCTAATCCAAACAATTATGTTTCCTGCGTATTCCATTTGTATAAAGGATGTTCCAGACAGCTTCGCTACTAGAACTGCTTTTATCTGAAACAAACACAATGGTCGATTCTTCCTTGGACATTACAATATTAACCTCGTAAAAACAAGATTCAGTTGCTACCCATCCTCCTTATCTTCACTCTTTTGTATCTCTTCTTACTTTCATATCACAAACATTATTCAGTAACCCTCCATTTTGATTTGTTGTGGAGACGTCAACTGGGTGAAATTTATTAAAAAACATTTCCAGTTTTTTCTGCTTCATCGTTTCCTTGTTTCTTGGTCGAGTTAATCTATATGTTGGTAGACTGAAAAGCGGAAGAGGGAGTAATATTGTGGGTTAGAGAGATAATCAATTCCACACTGAAACAAAATTTATGTAAAATATTATTTCTTAATTGAAGGTAGGCTTATAGATCAGCATTTGAAATCAATAACTAATTAAGCTTACTTAATTTATTTGTTTTGTACAACTAACCTGACGATGGTGTAAATACTTTTACTCTGGTTATGCCAATAAACTACATCCTCATCCTGGGTATGACGATAAACTACATCCGCGTCCTGGGTATGACGATGAACTACATCCGCGTCCTGGGTATGACGATAAACTACGTCTAACAGCAAGGCCTCTGATAATACGTTTTTGGAAAAACAATGTTGCCAGTTGTACGTTTTTGAAAAAAATATTACCAGCTATACATTTTTGAAAAAAATAATATTACCAGCTGTACAATTTTGAAAAAAATAATATTACCAGCTGTACATTTTTGAAAAAAATAATATTACCAGGAATTTTGAGGAAAAAATTACCAGAAATAAATTTTTGACAAAACAAAAGTATTACCAGGAAAAAAAAAAGTTGTCGGCATTAAATGACCCTTGTGGTTGATGTGCCGTAAAACAAAACAAACCAAACAAAGCAAACCTAAAGTTATATTTATCAACTTTTCATTTTCATCAATTGACACTTTAGGTGTTGGTGCTGTCAAAAAGTCTGTATAAATAATTATTTTCTATGTTAAAAAATGATTTCATAATGTAGCATTTTAGGCTTAAATCTCAATATATATTTTCTTCAGTGTCTGTTTATATATCTGAGATGAGGTACTAGGTACACTATTTACATTATTCGGACTATTGCCCTCAGCTTTGTCGCCATATTTATTACAACCACCTGAAGAAGTCCGGAGCGTGCAACGGCCGAAATGTTGTAATAAATATGGCGACAAAGAGGAGGACAATAATTCGAATAATATAAATAGTATATATTTTCTTTTTTGGTTCTGCTAACTTCTTCTAAATTTAAAACACATTTCCATGTTTTTTTTTTATTTACTATTTCAAAATTTGATTTTCTTAATAGTGTTTTTGTTTGCCTAACGTTTTATATATCTACAATTGTTATTTTTAAGTTCTACAGAAGGTAATGTATATAAATCTTTGCATACGTATATTATGTTCCAAAATTTATCTAAGACGTGGGTGTTGGTGGAAAAAAGATTACTCTGTCTATAACATGTTTCCCTGGAATGCGTCTCAAATAGCCTCTGACCATTAAGTCCAGTTGCAAGACATAGAATAGGTGGAGGCGGAAAACTGGCGCCTAATAGCCAACTGATTCAAGTAGATGGAGCCCAATATAGCGTTCCATCTAGGGCAAGAAAAAAACATCATTTTTAAGCACCGCTACCCTGCGGTCATATCCAAAACACGGAAAAGGCTATCCAGACAGAAAATCCGGAGTTGCGTGTCAACACTGACAACTTTCCGGCAACTCCTAGAGTCAGGCTCTCCTCAAATGTAATGTTCTGTATTCCTTTGGATCTTGTCAGTACGGCCGAGAGGGGTGGGGCATGAAGTATGGGTAACCCCAGCCCTCTATATGCCACAGACAGTCTAAGAGAAGTAAAGCTCTAAATTAAAACCACTTGCTTAATTGTAGATCTTACCTCTTTAACTTCTAAGAGGAGGGATGGGGTAACCTCAGCCTGTGCAAAAGGATCTGGCAAACCATTTTATTCATCTGCCTATTATGTCACTATTAATCTCAGTTGTGAGATGAAGTTGAGCAGTGACCACAGCGGCCCAAAATACGCTTACTGTATAAATAGATAATATTAGGTTGGTGCAAAAATAATGACGTAAGAATGTCGTTTTTCGACGTTAAAAAATACGTCAAAAAACGACATTATTACGTCATTATTTTTGCACCAACCTAATACTTAAATAAATACCGTAAACAAATATTTAGCTTTCACATGTATTCAGCTACAATTGTGACTTTTGGGTTTTTCTTCTTAATCTCCTTCAGTCATATCTGTAAAAAAATAATCAAAAAAAAAATAATTGTAAAAAAATGCACCTGTCTTTTGCACCTGTCTTCTTCAGGAATTAATCACGTCCTTCATACGTTACTGATTATCTAAAACACAAGCCCTAATACCCACTAATTATAAAAAGCTAATAGCATTTACACATCAGTCACACTTCCATCGTCGTATCGTAGGTTCCCCGTGCCTTTTATATAAATATTTCCCTTACTGAAAGTTCTGATGAGCTTTCCTCTTTGGTACCTCGATTTGAAAATTTTAAGCACAGTACCATCTTGCCAGCTAGATCTGATCAGTTCAGATTTGCAATTGCTAGATGTAACCGCAAGTTCTACGCTAAGAATTTCTTTTCGCACACTTGTCGCTTGTGAAACTCTCTTCCAAACTTTTGCTTTCCAGTAACATTTGATCTTCAATGATTTAAATGCAATACCAATCGTAATGTGTTTTTTTTTCGTTTTAATTCCTGTTCATTTATTGTTCTCTCACATTAATGTTTTTCTTTTTCGCATATACTTTCATAACTTGAAACTTCTTCCATCTTAGTGGCGTTATCGTTTTGCCTGGGATGAAATGATTAAAAGAAAGTGGGGAAGATTTATGGACTTACGTATTACAATAATAATTGCAAGGTTGTGTTGTTAAGTAAGGTAGATGACGGTTGCCTCTGGACTTAATGTCTGTATTGGTCGGAGAATTGAGCTTTCTGAAGTATGTTCCATAAAGCAGTGACTTGAGAAAGAAGATGTTCGAATGGAATTTCCTTATTAGTAATGGGATATGAAAGAATAAAGATGTATCGTCCAAGTGTACATTGCATTGTGGGTCATCGCTGTGAAAATCTGAAATCGTAGATCTAGGTAATGTTATCGCTAGTAGTATTTGAAAGTGTCTAATAGGCGGAATAATAGACAACGGTTGAAAAGAGTTGTTTTTTTTATGACGCGTCTTCTTCATAGAAAATATAAAATAATGTTAAATCCCAACTGAAACACATATATCCCGATAAATATTGAAACTATTGTGGCCTTGTTAGGGCAAGAAATAAAGACACAAAGAGAGGAATTGAGTTAAACAAATATGTTAATATTAACATTAATACAAACATATACAAAGGAGGGTGTTATAGCAAGAATGTTCGGTCCGGCTGTCAGAGCTGACTGCTGGAACCTGCACACACCAAAAAGCACTACTTGCTCCTATTTATAGATGGGAGAGTCTATGGCTGTGTGGGTAAATTACCATAAAAGAAACCATTGCTTCAATAAAAAAAATACCGTATAAAGATTAACTATATACATTATTGATATTTTTCTGGCTTATCAACATTTTTAGATTGTAAGAATTTTTGGAGATAATAATCATACTATTTGACCCATAACTGGGAGTGAAGAGGAGGATTGATAATGTAGCTTCATATTGAATTCATTCATTTCTTTCTCCTAGACTAGTTTTCAATCAAGGCTATAAGTTCCAGTCTATTTTTCCATAGATGGCGGGAAAAATAGATGGATCCCCATCTTTGCCAAGAGTATAGGTGCGGAAATAAATATAATGACCACGGCTAGAATTGGAAGTCGGCTCCTCGATTTCCAATATAAGAAGAACTATATCTTGAGCCAAACCAGGTTCAAAGGAATTAAAACTCCATCGAACGATCAACTTGATCCACATAACTAAACATATTCTTAGGATTTTAACGCAGGGAGCAGAATTAAAGTGAAAAGAACACAAAAACCGTACGGCTTCGTTCAAGACTAGAACAGCCATTTTTCATGATCAGAATTCGGTCAGATCGAGCAAATGCACAGTGACCAACACTTATTTCACGTAGATTACACAAAGGCATTCGACAAAAATCTACTTCAAAAGGAAGGGAAGTTTTATTATAGAAGAGTTAATCTAGCAATGCGTTACTTTTACAGGGATGAATAGCATATATGCAGCGAGAGAATTAGTTCAGTGAATAAAGAAAAATAGAAAGAAGTGTAAGATAAAGACAAATACATTCCTAAGCGGATTTATTTAACTTGCGTGATATTAAGTGGAGCCACGCTAGAGTAATGGATAGCGGCTTGGACTGAGGAATCGAATTCCAGTCGAATCCATTATATTCACTTACGTGCTAATACCATTGTGAAAAGTATGAATCCTCTTCTTCTCCCCCCAGCTATGGGTAAATAGCAGGAGAGACAGGGTTCTATAGCCATGGATGGCAACTTGTCTAAGAGAAGAATAACTCTAAATTCAAAAACTGCGGAGGGTTGGTTGGGGTACTTGTGGCACGTAGTGCACCCGGTCTCTGTGTTCGGGCCTTCAAAAAGTGTGGATTGTTCTGCAGAAAGACATCACCACTATAATCAAATCATATGTGCTGGTATCTGGGCTGTCGGTTCCTAGTCAATATATATATATATATATATATATATATATATATATATATATATAGTGATTTTCCTAGCGTAGCTCAGATGTGGCACAAGGCCGAAAGTATGGAGCATCCAGTGAGGATCGAACTCACTACTCAGTCGTAAGTCTTATATATATATATATATATATATATATATATATATATATATATATATATATATATATATATATATATGGAGGCATGTTAGAGTAATATAGCGGCTCGTACTGAGGTATCGAATTCCAGTCGAATGCCTTACATCCACTTTCGTGCTAATACCTTTGGGAAAAAGTATGAATCCGCTTCTTCTCCCCCCCCAACTATGGGTAAATAGCTGGACAGACCATGTCTATAGCATTGGATTGGAACTGGTCAACCGCAGAAATAAATAGCAACCAACTGTGAAAAAAAAATCTGCTTTGTCAGTCATGTATCGAATGATACATGATCGCCTAAGAGTGTATCACTCATTGCACGTAACTAACTGACTGATCTTAAGAGAGCGAGAAAACAGATTTGTATATATTATTGCCAAACAAGAAAATTAATAGTATTCTTAGTCAAGGTAGAGTTGAATTGTACAGTAGTCACTGCAAACAGAAATAAGGGATATATCCTATATGTCTTACTTTTAATACTCCTCAATTATCGCTAGCCTAGTCTCTACAAAGTTACCAAATTCTCAATTTAATGCACGACACTTATTTTTTTACAGTGGGACAATTTTCTGTAGAAAACTTGGAGACCTAACCTGCCTGCTGATGTGTGCTTCTGAAGCTGCATGACTGCAAAAACGGAATATTTTCGTTTTTCACAGCTGTTACCGCTGTTGAAGACTTGTTATTTGTTATCCTTTCTTTATTAGATGCTCCCATATCGTCTCTTTTGCTCTTCTAAGTGGCTTTGATATTTTACCATCCATACGTTTTTTCTTCAACCATCCATTGTAACAGAAAGTCTTTCATAATGTTTCAGGTCAATTCTCCTTGCTTAACTTCCTTTCTTTACTGTTTAATGACACTTCCCTTAGACTTTTAAGTAAACTAGAGTTATATTACAATTTAAACGGAATCATAAATATTCCAGGCACTCTTTGCCATTGTGTTTTCTAGAAATTGTATTAGTGTCTTTCTTATTGTAAGCATCAACTTCTTTGTAGCTTTTCTCTCTTTTCTATGTGCCGTGTCCCTTCAAGACGTGGGTGATATTTGCTTTCCACAATTTCCTCTCCTTTGTAGCTCTTAATATATTTTATCTTTTTTCTTATCTATCTCAGACCTTGTTCCGTTATCCATTTATTCACACTCACTAACGTGAATATAACGAATCCAACTTAAATTGGAACTCGGCTCTCCGATTAACATCTCCGAGCCATTATCTATTACACCGCCCGCACGCCCGCTGACATCCAAAGTGGTCACTTACCTAGGTACCAATATTGTTTAAGTGATCCTAGGGGTCAGTTGTTTCTGCCATACGTCCGTAAGCCTGGATGAAGAAAACTGGATAAAAGATGTGGAAATATATAAAATAATATTTTTTTCCTGAAATGTTAACCATAACTCTACCTCTTTTTTTTTTATACGCAAATAAAGCACAGCGGTGTGTTTTTCTCTGTGATGTCTATTCTGGGATCATAGAAAGTTTCCGGCATCCATGACATCAGACTTGCTCTCGCATGCGCACAGCCGAGAGCGATCATTTCTCGACTAGCATTCTGGCGTAGTTTCCGCATGATTGCAAGAATTGTAACAATTTGAGCTTACTCACATGACATCCTTTTATTCAATCCTATATGTGAATTCCGACCAATGGGATTTGTTTTTATTACTATAGGTTTTGACCAATCAGATGGGGAGGCTATCGTTTTTCCCATAACCGTTATTCGAAGTACTCATTAAGAATGTGGTTTATCGTTTGTAGCCAATGAGAAACCTAGCTTTCATTTGCCGCCATACTTATGTCTATTAAACCTATTCATTTATCGACCCCATTTTGGATTTATCTCTTGTTCCAAGTTAATGTGCAACCTGATTTGTAACGCGTGCACGCTAGACTTACCTGAAGATCTAACATAAAAGCGTACAAATGTTTTCTGAGAATGGATATTGTTAATGATTCATCATAAAACAAGACAGCAATACGAAAAATTGTATAAAAACACCTCAGAATTGTCGAAGTGTAAAAAGTTCATAGTAAAAGTAATCAAATCCTCCATTTCTGGCAGCAATTGAGGCTTCCTGGTCGTTTATGCCATTAACTCTAAACAATTTGAAACTATTCTGTATCGAACAAAATTACTGAGGCTGAGAGAATCGAACGCCTTATCAAAGTCTACCGAATATATATATATATATATATATATAAACAGTAATCGATATCCAATGAGCCACGAATAAGTTTTAGTTTATTTATACGTCATTATAATACAACACTGATGATCACATAAATACAACAGTAATGTTAATCCAATCTTATGCATTATCTTTTCAGCTATAAATATACTTATTGACACACATTGAGGGGAGAGATATTATCAAATCAAATTAGGAACGTCTAAACGGGAAAAAATAAGGAAAGTAAATCAAAGGAAAATACTTTGGCGCAGAATGTACATGTTTATCTTTATACGCGTATAAACATTTGCCTAAATATATATATATATATATATATATATATATATATATATGTGTGTGTGTGTGTGTGTGTGTGTGTGTGTTTATTTTAATCAAATGTCCCAAAGCAAGTCGATAATGCAAAGGGCTACTGGAAGTCTAAGAGAAGGGAAATAATTTAGAAGAAAGTGGAAACACAATCCTAAACTGGAAACAAACAATATATAAACAAGTACTCCTTTTCAAAAGACTGGGGATGGCCGTGAATTGGATCTACTAAGAATTATGTGTGTGTGTGTGTGTGTGTGTGTGTCAGTGTGTCTGTTGCTATCACGCACCACTGCCTTGTGGAACTGTCTTCACAGCAATCTTACGCTTTTCAAGACTAGGTTTAAGCGTTATCTTCCACACATGGCAACATAAACTGTGCCTCTTACTCTGTAACACTCTATCTGAAGTGGCCTTCTGGTCTTGTACAGGTTGAATATCATTATAAAAAATGGTCTGAATGAAAAGAAAGACTTAGAATTTTAGAAGTTTTTTTAGCACAAGGGAAGCACCCAACATTAAATAGGGTATATGATTTCGTATGAAGTGTATGTAAAAAGTTATAAATATCAAAACGTTTGACCGTTGTAAATGGAGTCACCTTTAAGTGACTTAAAATTCTTTCCAGAAAGCTTTCATAAACAGACTAAACACGCAATCCATGATAAATCGATTTTACCAGTGATTAAATTTGAAAAGAATAAACATTTTACAGGCTGCGATGTGTAAATTGTAGCCATTTTTATATTTTTACTTTCACGCATGCACTTTATTTTTGATTTTGTCGACTGCACAGTATAGTAAGGTCGGTTGGACACCATCTGTAAGAAAAGTAGGACCATGTTGCAATTCACTCTGTCCGAAATCTGCAAATGCGCGGCATTTCTTCTGGAGACTCCAATAGGAACATTTCAGAGTGTTTGAGTGTCAATCATTAAAGAGGATTTGGAAAGACTTGGATGACTTTAATGGTGATTATGTTGTTAGTGTAGAGTTTCAAAGAAATGTAAATAACAAAAGTAAATTAAAAAGTTCTTTAAAATGTAATATGAACAATTTGCATGCTGGCAAATTATGCTAAATACTTGCTGTTCAAAAGTTTTTAGACCATTCTTAATGAAGTCGGAGGGAGTAGGAAGTTCCCAGTCAGACGTCTCAGTAAAAAGTTGCACGGCCGTCATTTTGAATCACTTCAAAATTCTCTTTGGCATGGTCGAGATAAGTGACAGCAGAATGTTGTATGCAGTGTTATTCCAATTAAATAAGATGGCTTGACGAGGACCATGCACAATTTGGAAGTGAAGCCGATTTTTTTCACACCCGAGAAATTTCAATAGTGTTCAGGTCGGGTGAAGACAATGAATGGCCCAAAAGAATTACGTTATTCACCGTGAAATGTCTTTGACCTGCTGGCATTATGGATTATCAGGTCGTCCTGCTGAAAAGATCGGTCATTTCATTACAAACGAGGGCCTTCAGTCAATAAGGATCCCCTCTCCAATGTGTCAATGTAACCAGGTCTAGTTTGACGTCCGTGTATAAGCTGAAGCTCCATTGCATCTTGTTAGGTGTTAGCATCCAGATAATGATGGAACCTTAGAAAATTTATCCGGTGGGATATTCTGATCGTGCTAGTAACATTGGAAGACATCTGGATCATGCAGATTAATTTTTGTTCTCATCAAAGAAAATATATTCGTTTACTTTTCTATGCTCCATGGTGACGATTCTCATTAATGTTTAACCGATCTGCTTTATGGTGCAGTAGTAGGTGTGGACTTTGCAGACGTTTATTGTTTTTAAAGTCTTTCCCTCGGAGATATCGTTTTTATGTTCTTCTGCATTCGTAAGGGCCTTAATCTGGTTTGATGATCGGCGTGTGACTCGGTGGATAACACGTCGAATCCTTCTTCTCAAGGCCGACGAAGTTTTCTTGGTCCGATCATTTGAAATTCGCGTTTCATATCTATCAGAGTCTTTTAAGAAATATACAACAGCAGTTTTACTACTTCTCTCTCAATGAGATGTTGAAAGTGACCATGGTTTTGCAGCTAGACAATTATGACACGCTCGGTTTCTGTCAGTGTAACGTAGGAGTTACCAGTCGGAGGTGTTGACCGCTCATGCTTAAAAGCAAATGACTAAATTTCATTACTAATTTAGCAGTTAAAGCTTGGTTTTAAATGTCGTTATAAACATCTGACCAGCTAGTATTTAAACTAATTTCCCAGCATTCCAAATGTCCCTAGTAAATGCTAAAAATGCTTTCATTTTTATTTTTCCTTTTCTTATTTCTATTTCTTTTTTTTTTTTGGTTGAGTCTAACAACGAAAATAACATATTTTTTATTTATTTTCATTGGCCTTAAGATTTTGCTCAGCAGGCAGTTTGTGTATATGCGTGTTTTGTGTTTACGTTTTCTTGAGCTAGTTGTAGTTTTTGTGTATATGGTGATTAAAGTTACAAAGAAAACTTAAAACTATGAACTGGAAATTACACTCCATATATTAGTTGGAGATGAAGAATATTATTTGCAAGAATAATCAGATGATTGTTCATAAGTCCATATGCATGAGCCAACCGGTTTTGTCAAGGCAAATGTAAGTATTTTATTAAGCATTTTAGTCAGGATAATTTGAAAGTCAAGGTAAATTATGGAGGAAGTTAAGTGATGCAATTTAATATCTAGTAAACGAAAGTGAGTAAATGCTGCCATTAATCTTGAATTTTTATTATCTAATTTGTTCATATATATATATATATATATATATATATATATATATATTCACTGTTTAAGTTTATTACTGTAATTATTATTTATTATATTTTGTACTTCTTTTATGTAGTTATTTTAATTATATAGATTTTTATATTATATTATATGATATTATATTATATGATAATTATATAGATTTAACTATACAGATATATATGCACTTATTGTTATTCTCTAATTTGTTCATATATATTTATTTATTCACTTTTTAAGTTTATTACTGTAATTATTATTTAGTATATTTGATGAAGAAGTTATGTACGCTGTACGTCAGAGAAGAAAGAGAGCTGATGTTACCAAAAATATATGAGCTTTGGGTAAAGGAAAAAATCAGGCAAAGCCAGGTTCTGTGAGTAGAGATGTTCCACCATAACGGTTATAGCCATAGGAGCCAATGACTCAGCCCAAGTTGCACACCGAGTATGTTTTTACACTTTAGATGTGCTTAGAATCGTAAAACCGGAAATAATAGGACTATATAGGGATGACAGACTCATCCTCATCACTAATAGTAATGGTCCACTTACAGCAAAATTACAAAAGAAAATTATCAAGTCCTTCAAATTCCTAGTGTTTGAATCGAGATTTCGTCTAATCTTAAAATAGTTGACTACCTAGATATCACCCTTAACCTTAATGATGAAACCTTTAAAACTTATCATAAAGAGTACGACCCCCCCAACTATTTTAACCACCCCAGTGAAAAGCTAAGACAAATACCCACAACCGTTTGCACCAGAATTGGTAAACTATCGTCCAATGAAAAAATCTTTAATAAGAACAAAGAACTATACGAAAATACCCTCCAAAAAAGTGGTTTCAAATATAAATTGTCTTACGCAACTAAAATTAGTAATACCGATACACGAAAAGTAGAATTTAGGTGTAAAAATAGGGAAAAAAACACTTGGTTCAACAACTCTTTTCTGCAAACTGTCAAGTATCAACAACGGACAGTACTTTCTAAACTTAATTATTAAACACTTCAACAACAACAAAAAACACCTCTAAATAAGATATTCAGCAGGCAATCAGTCAAAACTAGCTACCCCTGCACTGATAACATGTACCAAATCATTAATTCCCATAACAATTACATTTCAAGTAAAATCCATGGGAAAAAATAATAAATCTAAAATGGAAATCCCTTGTAATTGTAAAATTAAGGAAAACTGCCCAGTAGAGGGCAAGAGCAGATCCACTAGGCAACCATTACGCTTAAAGAAAATACGATAAACCATAACGTTTGCATCGGCATTTCTGAGGAAGAATTTCAAAAGAGAATCCATACACAGACATATATTCACCAATCCCAAATTAAGAACACCAAACAGACCTTTCGAAAAAAAATTGGGAATTCAAGGAAAAGGGTCTGAATACTCAAATAAATTGGAAAATTCTAGGTTTCGCGAACACCCCCACTAATTTTAGGGATAGGTGCAAGCAATGTTTAGAGGAAAAAATCAGGATAATAAATTATAAAGACCAATGCAAACTATTATATCAACAGAGAGAAATATAGACATATGTAAAAATTCCAAATTACATAAGAATACATGTGAGGGTGTATGTATACGTATAGTTGCATATATGTATGGATATGTATATATATATATATATATATATATAGAGAGAGAGAGAGAGAGAGTTAGAAAGAGAGAGGGAGAGAGAGATAGTAGTCGATTTGAGATGGCAACTTCATCTGTCTGGTCTTGTTGCAAGGATGATTGATGACAGAATGCCTAAGGTCCTCATGTATAGGCAGCTTGACAGTGGATGAATGTCTGTTAGACCACCGCGGCTCTGGTATAAAGACATAACGTAAAGGTATAGAGTAACCTCTCATATGTCCGTCTGCCTAATACTAACTTCGAGCAAGTTACCTGGATAGATATAACTGGAGATATTTGTACCAGCGTAATATCAGACATATCGAAATCCGTCGTATTGACATCATAACAGACGAAATTGTACGTCACTAGCGGTTCTGAAATGTCCCATACTACACAAACGTAAAAAATGAATGGTTGTCGGAGGCTCCTACGTCGAAATGGACGAAGGCTTCATCTTATATATATATATATATATATATATATATATATATATATATATATATGTTGTGTCGCGGCACAATAGTAAAAATTAGAAAATCAAGTCGAAGTTGGTTTAAAGAACAAGTGTATTTAACATCACAGATACAAAGGTAGAAACGGGTACTACTCAAACGTTTTACTCAGCTGCACAAGCAGTTTGAAGTAATGTCGCGGGCTTACACCGGTAGGTATTATATGGCATGTTTAACGTTGTATCTATAAATAACAACGTTAAACATAAAAATGTCTTTAATAAAATATATATATGATAGAAATTATAAAGGAGGATTTGATAAATATATATTATAGAAATTATGGAGGATTTGATAAAAAGAGTATTCATCAAGTCTGATAGAAAAAGAAGCAAAAGCACTGGACCGCCGTTTCGTCCTATATTTGGGACTCATCAACAGTGCGCATCCCAGTGGAAAAGTTGGTATGATGGTGACTTGGTAACCTAACTGTCAGGCTTTCAATTCTCGGTAGTGGATGCGCATTACTGATGAGTCCCAAATATAGGACGAAACGGCAGTCCAGTGCTTTTTGCTTTCTGTTGAGATTTCTATCAGACTCGATGAATTACTTTATATATATATAGATATATATAGGCTCCTGAAAAATTAATTTTGGTTGAGCTCTCTGGGGAGGAAGTGTGGGTTTGTAAACAGTTAGTATTATGGCTGAAATAGCGAGACTCCTCGGCAAAGGCGAATGGAGTCCTGTCGGTGTGTTTATCTAAAATAAATACGCTAAAATTCACGTTCATCCCTACCGTGCACCGTAGAATCTCTGACTGACAACAATTCAGTCGGGTTTCCATCCTAGCTAGAGGCAACCGGAGGTCTAGCCCCACTGAAGACCTGCGTAACAGTCTGTCTGGGGACGTAATATATATATATATATATATATATATATATATATATATATATATATTATGCAGTGTCACATTGGAACATAGACATAGCCACTACAAAACTGTACATATTGTTTCAACGTTAATAAAAACCTTTTTAACGTTATAACACCCCATCCAACTTTTTCCCTCTTATTTCTCTTCTCCCTCTCGCTGTTACTAATCACTTAGACTCCTTTCTTTCTCCACATGGAAATTCTTTTATACCATTTAGGGGGAAACTTTCCAGTGACGGAAGTGGAACGTATGCTTCGATAACTGCATTTCTGAATAAAACATTTTAATGGCGCGGTGATTCCTCATCTGATTTTCAACGTTGAAACACGATGTACAGTTGTAGTAGTGGGTAGGCCCATGTTCTAACGTAACACTGCATCATGAATAAATATTTACGGGTCTACTTTTGTATTGAGCCCTGTTTTAAATTAATGTTTTCAGCGCTGAAATCTTACTATTAGGCCTTCTTTTACATTTGTATATATATATATATATATATATATATATATATATATATATATATATATAATGACCAAACCCTACCTGCATTGAGTATTTTCTTTGTACAGTGTTCGAACACTGACTTTAGATGGATGAGTCACATTAATATTTTTAGTAAACTTAAATCGCGATGGGATATGATATTTTAAGTGACTCTATACATAGAGTCTTAGTTTTTCAAGAGATTTTACGGTTACTTCACCTTTCAAGTCAGTTGTCGTTTCGCCTCTTTTCTCCGATATATCTTCATACCTACTTATCCAACACACCGACAGCAGAAAATATATTCCCAGCTTTAAGTTTCAACATCCATTTTACCGAGTATAAAAGCAAAATTGTCCTTGGTGTAACAGCAAAATTGTCCATATTTTAGATTAAGATTTGAACCGTTGCATTTTCGAAATGATTACACATTTCTTAGTGGAATTCCCCGAGTTTTTGTAACACTATTGGACTTTACTGTTACTCTCTAAGCTTAACAGAATTATCGTGATGAAATCAATCATAAACGGAAATGACATGCCCATTATTAATTAATTATAGCTATGGACTCGAAGATCATGGAGTATTGAAATAAAGTTCAAATATATATATATATATATATATATATATATATATATATATTACTCCATGATCATCTTCCAACTTATTCAAGATGATATTCGCCGTTAAACTTTCTCTCTTGGAAGAACAGGTACCTCAAAGGTTTCACATACGATTTCATTTTCAAGTCTTTTTTCACTGCTATTTGGGTTGTCATAGATAAAAATTTCTATCATGTGCCAAATGTTTTATGGAATGAGTTGGATCTTTTCTAATGGATCCATTTATATCAGAGTTGAAATTATGATCCCTCTTTTTTGTGATCTACTGATCAAGTTTTTCTCTCCACTGTTCCCTTTTTTTTTTAGACTTATTTGCCGTTCTCTTGATGGATCTACAATGGAATTTGAAGATGAAAGCCAGTGTATGAATGTTGGTACCATTACCGAAGGAATTATCTTTTCCCTCTCACTATTGCTCACTTGTTAAGACAGTTGATGTAACACCAAACGATTTTAACCTTTTTTCATTCTATCTGAATAACTCAAATGGTTTTTCAGTGATTCTTACGACAAACGGTATCAAAATGGCTAAATGTCTTATCTGAAAACCTGGAGAAAAGAAACTCAACTAGTTTAGTGTTTTTTAGATATTAAGAATTTTGTGGGATGAACAATTATGCTGTAACACAATTTGGGCAATTTTGCTGTTATATCCAGTATATGTGTCTGCGTGTATATATATCCACAAAACTGCGCTCATCAGGGCATTATAGAGATAAGAATAGAATGGGTTGTTTCATTTATTGTTGATATTGTCCCTCTTAATATAAAAACTCGCAGGAAAGAGAGAAAAGAATTATTCGCTTTGAGAAGTGACACAAACACATGGCTTTGGAAAATTGCACGGCTTTCCTTTTGCTTTTTTAGAAATTGTTGTAAACAGAATTTGCCTTTCAAAGACGATAAATCCCCAAGTAGAAAAAAAAATGAAAATAGCACGCTTTTTCCATATCAATGAGGGAATAACATTGAATACGCCATCTTTTTTTTTTTTACTTGTTTGCTTTCTTTTCTTTCGACGGACATTTGATCTAGAGATTTCTTCTTAGCGTATTATTTTAACGATAATATGGTGTCCATCAATCGCTGCATCAGATCAACATCTCAGGACCGAATATCTCGCAATTTTATAGAAGAACAGCAAAGAAAATAGATAGCAATGTCCTTCTTTTTATACTGTTTTCGGTGCCGAGGAGATGATGTTCCAGGGAAATGCGTGTTTTATTGATCGTTTTTATGCTGGATAATTCATTTCGATTCAGGGCTTCCGTAATATAACCAATATGATAGACCTTACTTCATGTAGTATTCCACAACTAATGAAAACGATACGCTACACCTGAAAGAAAAAAAGATCACATCTTTTAAAGATTTCGCAGATATTAGCAGCCGCAGAAAACAAAATTAAAATTAAAACTTAAATGGCCGCCATCATCAGCTGGCAGTTCATTGGAGATTAGCGGATATACTAAAAGGATGATTTAAATTTTTCCCAACTATATAGATATCCTTCATTGAAGATTCGAAACTAAATATTTAGCAGTTTATGCACTTACTATTTTCCAAGTTTTCGTGAGTTTACATCATTCGTATAAAATAGGATTGGAAGATGAAATAAAACGAAATACTGTGTCCACTTACATATTTAGATTGGAGAAAAGAAATGGAAAATGGCGACAATTCAGTTTGCTGCAAAGAACGCTCAATTCCATTGTGCATGGAATGCTTTTAAGTGTACCATACTGTTATAGATATTGAATTTGACATATATACCTTTTCTTATGTTCATAATCTGAAGTATATAAAGTGACAGTTTTTGTATATAATTTTATATATATAGTTTTTGGTTCGGCAGTTCATATAATGAATTTGGAACGGTATAGAGAAGATTAACATGGCCCCTCCGCAATGATGACACAGAGATTCATAAAGCGTTCGATATTTTTATTCTTGGAGAGGAGATGGGTGCCGCCAAGCTGTCTGAAATCCCACTGAAAAGATCATGGGGAAGAAGAATCAAAGCAACACCATGTCATTCGGACGTGGACAAGATCAACAGCGGATGCGCGTCCCAATAATTTACCCCAGATTGGTCCTAAAAAATTGACGACTGTAGAGACAGACACCGTCTTACATGTACATATCGGAACGTGGAAGTTTTACGTCTTTGGAGAAAGAATTGACGGATATGATAATGCCGTAAATCCAGAAAGACAACTCCAAAAAGTCAAACTGGTGAAGGTTGTGTCTTACTTTTGCCCTCAGGCCAGCCCGACAATGACGATGATGAGTTGAAGGCATGTTATTTCGTTCAAAATATTTAGATTTCGGCATTAAGTCATTTATATTGGTTGATACTTCGCTAAATAAAACAAATAAAAAAAGAAATACATCTCAATATTCCTTATGTCAACTGATTACAAAAGTTCTTTACATAGTATACTTACTGCTTTTCCACTTTCCTTCTTGATCTCAATATGTCTTGTGATCATCAAAGTCCTCTTTTTTTCTCATCATTTGTCCTAAGGAACTTCAACTGTAACGTTCTGATTTTAATCATAATAATCCTTTTTCGTTTCGATTTCAGGCAAAGCTTCCTCGATGCTCACATGATTTCGTTAATACTTCAGTGACTTGTAAAATCATGTTTTTCACAAAAGAATTTTATTTACGTCCTTTTGTTTTTAATCTAGTTCATCCCAAACAAAGCAGTGAGAAATTATCGGAGTTACCTCCTCCTTAATTTCCAAATTCTCCACCAGGGGTCTCTTTCTCTCCATGCTATAAATACCGGGCGACCACTTGCATCGGTCTCTTCTTTCCATCAGGCCTCGTGCCGAATCCCACCTCGCGTGGAGGTGAGGTAAATCTCTCTATCTTCTTCATTTCAGCGACAAGATGTAAGCTCTTAGAAGATCAGCGTTTCCCATTTCTGGGAAAACGCTATGAACTTTACAAACATTCACCAAATACGAACGTTGACACACACACACAAATGTTCACATACAAACACAATGCTAACTGTCTATGTGATTTGTAATTTGTTGTTAATACACATATTTGTTTTAATATATAAATTGGTCTTGTTTGTTTGTCTTCCTTATCTTCAGTTGGACTTAATCCGAGTCCGACATTTTCATATTGTAGCTGGACCTTCTAGCAGGAAATATAAACCCACGTGTTTTCTTTTCATTTTCACCCCCGGGTCCTCTACAATTATTTATATTTCAGCTTTATTTAAATAAACAATATTTTAAATATTCATATATATTTTTTTAAGTTAATCTAATTTAAATATATATTTAAAAAAAAAGATTTAAATATACGTGATGCATATACAGTAAGTATTTTTATGTTAACTTTTTTCAAACACAATTTTTAATGAAAATATTTTTAAGATAATGACAGACATAAAAAGATCTCTCTTCGCTGTCTTGTCCAGTTTGTATGGTAATTATTTATATTTCAGTTTTCTTTAAGCAAACAATATTTTAAATACTTTTTGGCATATTAAAAAAATATTTTCAACTGAATATGTTATATAAGAAGATTTTTTTGTCATATTTAAAAAATAATATTTTCAACTGATTATGATATATAAAAACATTTTTTGGCATATCAAAATATTTTTACGTTAATCTTATTTAAAGTTCAAGCTTATCCCGGAAATGCTAATCCTGTTAATTGCTGTAAACAATCAATAAAACGTTAAACATGAATTTGTAATCAAGACCAATGATGACACAAACGAATTGAAATATTTAACTGAATCATAATAAAATTAACTTTAATTTCAATGGAACGTCGAAACTAACTTCAGTGGTTTATAATCTGAAACATCAATAGCCCAGCCGATCACGGGTATTCTAGTATGTACTAAAATAGAAAGGGGGTGTAAAGCCAGAAGGTGTCTACTCGCTGGATTTATCCAGCGAGGTGATTCCAAGAGAACTGGATGTCTTACATAGATGTATTATTGGGGAATTGAATATTGACGATATAAGATATGCAGATGACACAGTGTTGAGAGCACACACAGAAATGAAAAATACAGGAAACCAAGAAGAACAGGTTAAACTTCAATTGTAAATAGACAGACAGATTTGTTGTCAGTAAAAGGGACAGCCCAACATTCGAACTACGAAATGGAGTTGTCGAAATCTGTTCCGAACATTTATATATCTAGGAAATGTCATAACGGTGAGCGGAAATGTGACACCGAAATACGAAGGCGCATTGTGATAGTGAAAGATGCCTTCCAAAGCTAAGCAAAGTATGAAGAAATAGGAAAGTTTCGTTAGAAACAATGGAAAGAGATTTAAACCGTAATATAATGTCATTCATTCTCTATACGGGTGAATGTTGGACAATCTCCTCACAGATAAAGTAGATGGAGAGAAAAGGGAAATCACCGCCGTCTGTGGGATCAGGTTGAAATCCTAGACAAAAAACGTCATTGAAATTTCGTAAACTTAAGGAATCAGCACATATATTAGGCCACAAAAATCTCTTGAGCCGACCAAGCATAGAAATGTATACAATAGGGAACCAGTAATAAAGAATTTTCAGAGATAAGCAATAAGAACAAAGAAAATCGCAATATGAGCACTAATAAAAACATGTGATGATAACAGCAAAAACTGCAATATGAGCACTGGTACAAAATTGTATCTGAAGACATTAGATTTAACATAGCCAGAAATTCATGCACAGATGTTCTCAAGGGCACATGGCACAGTGGAAAAATGCGTTAGTTAGATCCAGTGAGAGGACCCAAAGTGTGTGAGTTCAATACCTGCTTAAGGCGGTGGAGAATTTGGAGAGGGGATTTAACAGGACGTAACTGATAACTGACATCTATTAAACTAGAACAGTCTACCCCAGCGAGTGAAATAAAGGGCTCAGTTCGACATAGAACGTCATTGGAAAATTCGTAAAGTTAAGGAAACTTGGTGATAAATATGGCAAAACATATGAGGATGAAAGTAAATAAATAGTGTAGGTAAAAAAGGGAACTGAACAGAAATGGCTTCTAGCGAACGTTCGAGAAATGAATTTTTAATGAAATGGAAGAAAAAACACGTTAAATAGGAAAAACTCAGTGGAGTGGTGTAATGGTTGGCAAGCTTGTCTCGCTAGAATAATTACTATGTATTGAGTTCGATGCTCACTGCGCGCCATATGTTCGGCCTTGTGCCACGTCTTTACTTGGAATATATATATATATATATATATATATATATATATATATATATATATATATATATATATATAGAGGGTTCGATGGATAAACTTGTCTGTAAATTTGCTAGTTTTTGGGTTTTTTTTTTCTTATCAGAGTCAGTTTTCTGGGCAGCCGCAGCTTTGTAGTCACCATTAGACTCATTCAACTCTTTCGGAATCGCCAGCACTGTCATACTCTTGACACCTAAACACTGAAATGTTCGTATTGGAACTTCCGGTGAGAATTCCAAGGAGTACAGCATGCTGTTTTGCAATTTCTGGCGGAGTGAATTGTTTCACGACGTGCTTCTTCTCAAAGACAGTACCCAACTGACCCTACTATATTGTGACGTTACAAAATCAAAAACAAACAACGCGCCTTCGTGAAATTAAAAGTAGCGACGATTTACCCAACGCGACCTGTACATGCTTGTGGGGGCATACTTACTAGGGTTGGTGATAGTGTGTTTTCTAGTGTAGTTTTGTTGAAGTTATATTTTGGAATACAGTTTGATTTAGATTTTATATGGATTAATGCTATGAAAGAGTTATTTCATGTTGATTGTTTGCTTGGTTGAATCTGTTTAGCAGGATAACACCCTCCATGGATTATTTAATCTCGACATCTAAATTTAATCTCGACATCTAAATATCATGAATACAATTTTATGGCTTCAACGAAATATATTCTGAACGTAGTTGCATACTGTCCACTACTGATAAAATGTATGGCTGTTTCTCTTGCTTTAAAAATGTATCTTTGGTCATTTTACTATAGATTTTGTGCTGTTGTTCTTATTTTATATATAAAATGCATTGCTGGTGTTTTTACTTCCATCGTGTTTTTTTGGAGTGGGGTGAATATTTCCCCATAGGGGACACCATAACATGAGCTACTACAGCGGGTCAGGGTGGTCCTGGGATCAACAACAATTAAGATGCATGCGCTTCAAAACCTCCAATCTTCCAGTCAGAGACATTGCTACGGGATTTAGATTACCGTCATACCCAGGACCTTTATCAATTAAGAGAATTCATTACGTAGTAAGTACTTCTCATCTTCTCAGGTACTTGCTTACACAATGATGCCTTTTGAGTGTTAAATTCTCGATATCTTCTTTCTTCATTATGTGTCACAAAAAGTCCAATTGTCTCTTCTTGATTCTACGTTTTCTTGTATTTCCTATTTTCCTTAAAACTTCCTCATTTCTCACATGCTCTGTTCTAAGTATTCTCAGCATAATCCTGTAGAACCACATTTTTATACTTATTTGTTTGTTTTTTTTTAATTCCAGGTTTATAAAGAATGCTATGTACAGTAAGAAAGATGTAATCTCAAAAGACACTCTAAAGTTACGTGTGATGGCATTATAACATTGAAAATTGGAAAAGGATTGAATAGAGATCATAGAAAAAACAATGAAAAATGAAGACTTTGGCAAGATAACAACAAGAAAACCCTGGCTTTAAGAATGTCGTAAAAAGAGATTTGATAAAAATGAAACAGATAATAAGCAAGGAACTTAACTTGCACAGAAAAAATCTTGAAAAATTTGATATCTTGAATTTAAACAAAGAGACGTTATACAGAATGTAAAGAAAATTTCCTCCTGACATAAAAGCAATCAAAATACAATAATTCAGTAAACATCAAAAATAGAAATATGAACAGTGGGTGATGAAGAGCATGAAAACCATTTTCTTAACAGTCATTTGTATTGCTCTTTTTCTGTCTCTTTCTGTCCACAAACACACACACAGATATATATATATATATATATATATATATATATATATATAGATAGAGAGAGAGAGAGAGAGAGAGAGAGAGAGACTACCACAAAGCACCACTGACCCGTATATAAAAATAGCCGAGAAAAAAAACAACACTCGTGGCCGGACGATTGCGTCTATCATGAAAGAGCCTGTCCCCTCTAAGTGTTGACTTCAATGATCACTTTTATTTTTACACACGCTCTATCTCTAATATTGAGCACTTTACCCCCATAAATATAGCACAACTTAAGAGTATATTTCTTCATATATATATATATATATATATATATATATATATATATATATATATATATATATTTATTAAAGACATTTTATGTTTAACGTTGTTATTTTATAGATACAAGTATTTAAGCAAATGCACTGTTTATGATAAACAGTATTTAAATAACATTCAGGCCGGTAAATTTTATTAAATACTTGTATCTATAAACAAACAACGTTAAACATAAAAATGTCTTTAATAAATAAATTGTCGGACCTTGTCCATTTCTTAATATATGACGTCATTTGTTTACATTCGATACGCCAGAGCAGTTATGAATGTACGAGATTCATGGAAGATTGGAGTTTATAAGCAGTAAATTCGACCTTGTCTACCGAACGGTTCTTTTGTAGCCTAGAGGTAAGGCACGTCAGCGTAAATGACGGTTCCGTATAGGATGCAGGTTCGAATCCTGTCAAAGAACGAATATTTTCTATGAAAATTTCTGGGACATTCAGGCCGGTAAATGTTATTTAATACTGTTTATCATAAACAGAGCATTTGCTTAAATACTTGTATCTATAAAATAACAACGTTAAACATAAAAATGTCTTTAATAAATAAATTGTCGGACCTTGTCCATTTCTTTATATATATATATATATATATGAGATATACATTAAATGATTTGTCGTTTGTAGAAATTATCATAATGATTTCGAAGACATCAGGAAATGTGCAATAATCGGTATTGTTGCAGTTTGTAAAATCCTACGTCTCTTCAAATTTGATGATGGATTCAAGATAAATGCAAGGGGCAAGACGTTTTTTTGAGCGGCATATGTCACAACTGATTAACTTATGATAAAGTTCATATACTTTCCAGACAATTCCCATTCGGCAAAGCTGATTATTTCCCACCTTGCGAAAAAAAGAAAATCTATCATTTGCCATTACAAGACATAATAAGCAAGAGAAGTCGTTTACCCAGAAATACTTTTTTAGAGAAGCTGGTGCAAAATTGTAAACAAAGAGAAAAGACACAGGATATAGAGAAAATTAGCTAGAGACATGAGAGCAATCAAACTATAATAATTCTTATGACTAGAAATGTGTTAACAGATTAGACATTATTATTTAAGTTTCAAATATCTAACCAACAATGTAACCTCAAGTAACCTGGTTCATAAGTAATGTTTGTTTCTGGAAAACTTCTGAAATGTATTATCTTAAATACTAATTATAAGATAACAATTGATTTGTAGTACATTGACATATCTTAGTTTTTGCAAAGTAGTGGCAGCGTACACAGTGGATTAAATGAAAATACGGTTCACTACGACAACTTAATCCTGCATACAGCAAGAATAACACAAGCAACAATTTGAAACTCGGTTGGGCTGTACACTATTTACATTATTTGGACTATTGTCCTCATCTTTGTCGCCATATTTATTACAACGTTTCGGCCATTGTACGCTCCGGCCTTCTTCAGGTGGTTGGAATGTCGAACTGAAACCTTTATTTCGCTCACAGGTGTAGATTGCTCTAGTTCCACGATTAATCGATGTCATTTATCAGTTATCTCCTGTTAATTTCCCATGAAGAAGCCCGGAACGTACAACGGCTGAAACGTTGTAATAAATATGGCGACAAAGATGAGGACAATAGACCGAATAATGTAAATAGTGTATATAATACCTCATCTCAGAAATATAGACAGATACTGAAAGGCCGAAACGTTGTAATAAATATGCCGACAAAGATGGTATTTATCAATTCACCCACAGGAATTGAATGCGGCACAAGGCCTTTTTAATGTGGGTATGTCTGAGCCCGTAGGTCCAGCCAAAAATAAAACCCATCTAAACCCGTCCAAGCGGGCTAGTTCCGTCAACCTTCCCGAACGAAACCCCACCCTTCGGCGGAGCTTCGTCCGGGTTCCTCTCTGCAAGCAGAGAGTTCGACAGACACCCGACTCGGCAGCTCACAAAGCGCAGATACTACACTTTGATCCTAGCCACCGGGCCGAGCGGGTATTCTTTTTATAGACAAAGATGAGGACAACAGACCGAATAATGTAAATAGTGTACATATTACCTCATCTCAGAAATATAGACAGATGCTGAAAGGCCGAAACGTTGTAATAAATATGGTGACAGAGATGAGGACAATAGTCCGAATAATGTAAATAGTGTACATAATACCTCATCTCAGAAATATAGACAGATTCTGAAGGGCCGAAATATTGTAATAAATATGGTGACAGAGATGAGGACAATAGTCGGAATGATGTAAATAGTGCACATAATATCTCATCTCAGAAATATAGACAGATCGGTTGGACTGTTTCGCCAAAATCAACTGACCTCACACTTCTTTCTCCAAAGAAAACCAAAAATTCAAGCTTTTTTGGTTCCAAAAGGTATTCACAGAGAATCTTGAGAAAGTTTACTTTCATTTTATCGAAGATCTGCCCGATTTGTAGTATCGGCTTTCTTGCAAGTATTGGTGGACATACAGAATGCGCAAGAAATAACTCATAATGCATAATCCATATACCTAAAACATTAGATAAATGAAGACAACATTGCCATTAATATCCTACCGTTGTGTGAGAGGTATTTCAGCCGCACACTGTATAATTAACTATATTTTAACTGGACTGTATCATTGACGATTATAGTAAGTAAAATGTTGTAACATATAGAGGGTGACTGCATGAGGAATAATCATAACGGAAGTCGGAAATGAAATGGTAATATTTATAAGAACAACAAAATTCAATACTCGCCAGTGGTGTAAAGTAGGCAAACAACTGCTAGTGATGGACTACTTTGACAGCATCTTACCCCCACTTACAATAGTGTTCAACGTATTTATGTGGATATGGGGATACCCATTAGTGTTCATAGGTAACGTATATAACAAACAAACGCAGAAATTTTTATGGCTCAATATATTTTTATCATTGCATCCTAAGCAAGGCGGTAATCCCGCTGTTACAGAGGTGTTATAAGGAGTGAAGGTGAAAAAAATTAGGGAAAGGACACAAGATAAACTGGCTTCAATAAACAGAAGATAGCGATTGACGTTGCATTCACATTTTTGAGGATTGTAGTTGTCAGGGAATCAAGGAAAAAGGGAGAGAGGTTGACAGGTGGAAGGTGCGTGAAAAGAAACTTTTGGAGTATAAGTGGCGATTACGTTTAACAATTTCAACAGTAAACGGGTTGGACCGATACGCCACTATAGTAGCAAGCTTAAATTCATGTAGTCGGCGCACTAGTGTAATCATCTCGTCAGATCAGTTGCTATGAAAATATTTGTAGAAAAAATAGAAAGAAGACATGTCAGGTCGGTGAGAAATTGACTGAAGTCGAGATGCCATGTCAGGATAGATTACATTGCAGATCCTTCTTTAGATTTTGTCAAGAATCTCGCGATGTACCAATGGAAGCACCAGACCAGATAAGGCAATTCTATTCAATGCACAGTCGAATATTCGATTTGTAAATGTGCAAAATGGAATCTGACGAGATGAAATTTTCTGGCAGGACACAGTAACCTAACTTGCCTTGCAGTAGATGCAGCTATTGATTCGACATAGTTACTGCACTTCATGTCAGTAGAAAAACGTTATGCCAAAATGGCGTAGTGTGTTTCTCTCCTGGATGTCTAACATCAGCCATGCAGAAAAAGGCAGGCAAAAGAAAGGATCTCCGTTGTGGTTAAATGAAAGTAATTATAATGAATTGTCTCAAATTCTATCTGAACTTTCTTCATATTCATTTTATATCTGTCTATATTTCTGAGATAAGGTAATTGCATTTACACTATTTACATTTTCGAACTGTTGTCTTCATCTGTGTTGCCATATTTATAACAAAGTTTCGGCCGTTGTACACACCGGCCTTCTTCACGTGGTTGGAATGTCGAACTGAACCATTTATTTCACTCGCTGGGGTAGACTGGTCAAGTTCCGTGTGCTATTCACCTCTCCTGAAAAACATATGTCACAGTGGATAAAGGCGTTGGTTAGATCCAGTGACAGGGCCCAAAGAAGTTGAGTTCAATACCTGGTAAGGCAGAGAATTTGGGGAAATGAATTAACAGGAGATAACTGATAACTGACATCTATTAGACATGACACATGGAACTAGAACAGTCTACCTCAGCGAGCGAAATAAAGAGTTTAGTTCGACATTCCAAACACCTGAAGAGGGCCGGAGCGTACAACGGTGGAAACGTTTTGATAAATATGGCAACAAAGATGAGGACAATAATCCGAATAATATAAATAGTTTATTTTATTTGTATTATATTTCATATCTAATGTTCCTTTAAACATTATTAGAATGATATAGCTACACAATTAGACATAATATGTTTTAAATTATCTCTTGCGTAGGCCATATATACAGTGTCCTCCGTTAGAAAAGACTATGTAAATCCATTATTAAAAAAAAATCTCCCTGGACGATAGGGTAGTTAAAGAAAGATTTGGCCATATATTTTCTCATCGACTCTTTTTTTTTTCTTTATCAGGTATCAAGGTAGTTTTTTTCAAGGTACCTGGAAATGTGACATAATATAGACGAGTATATTCCTAAGTTTTTTTACAAGAGTTTGACAATCAGAAATAGACTGTTGAAATCTTTGTATCATATATGGAAGAACTATGTCTTTGAGAATTTTACACGCTAAGGGCACACTGAAAGCAAGAACAAAATGGTTGAGAAGTTTGAGTAAACTGATGCCAGACCAAGATCCGCATGAAAAAGAACCAAGGTAAAGAAGCAAGAAATATTTCGAAGAACTGATGAACAGTAATCGCCCACATCCTGAAATGATATTACACACACACACACACACACACACACACACACAGCAATATTAGCGTTAAGTGATTCCTAAAGTTCTTGAGCCAAAATTCGAAATCGCTTTGCCGATTCCACGTTTGGTAATCTACGTGTTTACCTGCAGTTGAGGTAACCTGCATGAAACGAGCTTAAAGTTTTTCTTGAGGGTTTACAAGTCAATATTGTGGACACTTCTGTTTTCTGTCTCCAGAGGTCATACCCTTTTCGCTAGCCATTCTCAAAACATTATTCTACCTGTCCGGTATCGATTAGCTTATCGAACGATGCTTTCATCTTATCATATATTTTTCCAAAAGCGTATAACTGGTAATCCTATTGATCTGCGCAGAAACAATGTGTAAACTCTAAACTGAACGGCCATCATCACCTGTACGTAAACAGCCTTCCGAATTCTCAGCTATTTCCGATGCGTGTAACCTTTTCAAACTTCCAGTCCTGACCTTTGTACCTTTAGCAACAGCAGGTGCGTTAGCGTCATCGCATGAAACATGACCTCAGAAGCTACTGGCAACATCATTGTATAGAATATCACGGCTATAAACCGAACCCTGGTGAAAAACTCATGAAACGACTGTTCGTTCATACTTGGTACTTTGACAAATGCAGATCATAATCAGTTCTACTGAGTGAGAAACAAAGTAACTTTATTTAAACTTGGCAAATGTTTTATATGGTTTAGATTTTGTTAGTGTGAAATTGTTTCAAAATGACTTTATTCATATACAGTGTAACCCGGATGTAAGAGACCCTGATATAAGAGAAACCCGGATATAAGAGAGATTTTTCTCTGGTCCCAAAATAGAGCCTGTGTTAATGTATATAAAATAGACCAAACCCGGATATAAGAGAAACCCGGATATAAGAGACTTCTTCTTCGGTCCCGACAACTCTCTTACATCCGGGTTACACTGTATATCGAAATAATTTCTTATTCCGGTGTGAATTTCTGGTAAGAGGCGATCATTATTCGCAATATTTACGTTCAGCCTAAAATCGTTATCTTTGCTGTTTTTATCCCAGTGTTTGAGCTTTTTTGTCCCGGCTTTATTCATGCGCTTGTTGATCCGGGTAAATTTAATCGAATTTGAAATTGAGAGCGTTATGTAATCTACAGGTTAGGTTGTTACCTTCCTGCCCTTCATATTTATGTTGTTACCATCTCGTTCTTTATCTCTTGGACGTTATCATAACACTCTTCATATGTAGGATGCCATCGTCCCACTCTTATAGTACGTACCGATTTTTTTTTTCTAAAAATGAACGAAACACGATGAAAAAAGATCCCAAACTTAATAAAAACAAAGTTTTATCGTCAAAATTTTTATGTTATTATTAAGAGAAAAGACCAAAATATTTTGGATTATATTATTAATTTTTTTTTTCAATATGTTCTAGCACGGACATAATTTTCGTTTAAAAAACTTTTTTTTACGTCAGCCGGTTAACCAAAGATTACTATGGGAACAGTTAGCAAAATTTCCGGCGTGAAAAACATTAATTTAAAATTCTTGAAAAAAATCAAATACTTCTCGGATTTTATTGACGCTTGCATGACGCATATCACAAACGAATTAAATTGTTTTTTTTTACATTTTTTTTTTACTGTAAACATTTCACAAATTAATTTTACGAAATATCGAGATATTAAAATTTCAACCTCTTCATACTTATCCTACTTACAAGCAGGAATTCTTTTAAAATTTAAATCGTCAATTTATTTTAGTCAAACAGAAATATCATTTACTGAATCTTAAAATAAAAAAAAAACAACAATAAAACTATAAGATTATTTTATCAGAAAGGCTTTGAATTGCTTTTTTAAATAAGATATATTAAGGACACTTGTGTCTTAAGAAAAAAGATTTTTCGATGAATAAGGAATTTTTACAAGAATTGTTTTCCTTTGTTTTAAATTTTAATTAGAAAAATGTTCTACGTTTTAAATCTTTTAAAATTTTTCGATAAACGATATTATCACTAAATAAGTGCGATAACTATAGACAATTTAAAGTCAGTATTTTTAAAATTCAATAAAATATTGGATTAGAATATCTTCATAATTTTAAAGATTACTGAGAAAAAATTCGCATCATTTTCTTTAATTAGGTTTTATAGATAAAGTCTCTAAAGAACAGCATTAGATCTGTCCATTATTTACATTATTCGGACTATTGTCCTCATCTTTGTCGCCATATTTATTACTACGTTTCGGCCGTTGTACGCTCCGGCCTTCTCCCTCAAGAATACATGGCACAGTGGATAAAGGCGTTAATTAGATCCAGTGACAAGACCCAAAGTGTGTGAGTTCAATATCCGGTTAAGGCAGTGCAGAACTTTCAGAGGGGAATTAACAGGAGATAACTAATAACTGACATCTATTAAAACATGGCACGTGGAACTAGAACATTCTATCCCAGTGAGCGAAAAAAAGGGATCAGTTCGACATTCCAACCACCTGAAGAAGGCCGGAGCGTACAACGGCCGAAACGTTGTAATAAATATGGCGACAAAGATGAGGACAATAGTCCGTATAATATAAATAATGTACATATTACTTCATCTGAGAAATATAGATAGATACATTAGAACTGTCATTAAACTGTCAACATGTCAAAATTACTGTCGAGTTAAAAACATAGTTATTGCCGGGATAAAAATGCATTTCCGTGATATTTTAAACTTAAAGTAAATAATATTTGTTTTAAATCAGTTTAATTATACTTTAAATCAGTTAATATTCCTCAAATATAAGTTTCAGAAAAGTATATTTTATTTGTGGAATATTTTTTAATAAAACTTACACATGTTCCGTGTATAGGTTTTCACTACTTTTCTCTGTCTATCTAGTCTTCAACACAACCTGTGAGTTTAAATTTTTAAATTTTAATTTTCCAATATCTCTTTCCAAATTATGTGATTATACTGTATACATTACTATAAATCCTTCTTAGTTTGATGAGAAAATATATTTATGTAAATTCCCAGTTTCATTATTCAGTTATTAGATTAATTTTATTATTTTATAGTGTGTATTCTATGTTAAAAGAACGACAACATTTTTGATTCAATAGCTTATTACAATAATTCTTCAAGATTAAACTTGTTTGATTGCTGCCCAGAGAGAGCGGCGCATACTGAGAAATAATTAAAAGACTAAATGTGACGGGTTTGCATAATGCGATGACAAGGGTTCTTTGCGTAAATTCATTTGGGACTTCCTTTCTTAGTTTCTGAGATTTCCCTAAGGCTTGTAAATGAATTCTACCAGTTGACTGATTGCCCAAGTAATAAAGAGCAAACATTTTATAACACTTTTAAGATTTTCTTAACTGAGTGCAAATGATGTCCCTGGCAACTATTCAATCATTAACACCTATCTCCTAAAACCGTCATCACTAACAGTTTCAACTATATTTGCTATCTGAAGAAACAAAATTATTTAGAAAAGCAGACAACACTAGAAATATAAGTACCAACAGAATTAGGTTTAGCTTGGTAAAACTAAGAATTATAAGGTTGATTCATTGTGTCAGGAACGACCATTTTTCTCATCAGAATCTATCTAACATATCTACAAGTCTACCAGTCGTCTATATTTAGAATATTGCTGCCACATATGGTCTAGTGCAGGGTTGTCCAACCTTTTTTTCTAATGGACCAAATTTGAGATTCAGGTATATTTAATAGACCAGGGCACCTCAGCGTGGTGTAATGGTTAGCAGGCTTGTCTCGCTAGATCAACTACGACTGAAACATGAGTTCCTTCCTCACCAGGTCCTCCATACTTTCGGTCTTATGCCACATATAAGCTACGCTTAGGAAATAACTATATTCAATAAGCCACGAAAGTACTTTATATTCTTTTAAAAAGCTCAAAACATGAATATCAAATTTTGATAACAAATATATATAATTACAAAAATGCTGTATTATTGATAGTAAAAAAAAGGATATTGCATCAATAAAATAAAATAAATTCAGTGATATAAATTTGACATAACTTTCCCTTTATTTATAATATTGTCACCATTTTCTTCTTTGGGTCTAGTCCTTATTCTAAGAATACTAGTTAAATCGGAATCACTCAACTTATTTTTTTCAGCAGTTTTGATGTTTCACGTGCATAAAAGAATTGTTCACAACAGTATGTACTACCCCACATGCACAACAGATTTCTAGATAAGCTAAATAACTTTTATTTAGCTCTGGCTCTTGCCTTAAGCACCAGCCGGTGAGTTTTAGCAAAGGCCTTTGACCACATTCCAGTAAAGTGCAATGGTAAGTGAATCTGAGATTAATTTACTCGACATACGCTACTAAACTAAATGAAAATATACTTAAAGATTTTAGGTTGCAGCTAACCGTAATAAGTGATCTGTTGTGCAGCCCGCGGACCGCCAGTAGGACATCCCTGATATGGTGTTTCTGTTGTGCATTTCGAGATGTTTGATAAAATCTAAAGACAAATATTATTAATCCTAGCCTAGCATCCCGACTCCAGTCACTTTACATGCGCCGTTAAGTAGCTTATCAACGTCTTTTCTATAAAAGATTTTATAGTATTTGTTGTGCTGAGCTCTCTTTTATGGTATCTAGACTCTATGAAATGAAGCGCGTTATCAGATTGACGGCAAGATATCATAATTTTAAAATCGAAATGAGTAGATGTAACCGTAAGTTCTATGCTTTTCAGTCACGTTTGATCTTCAAAAATGTAAATGCAATGTCAGTCGTTATCGTATGACCTTCTATAATCCCTTTTTTTTCTCGCTCTTTAAAAAGGTTTTTCTTCAGTATCTGTCTATATTTCTGAGATGAAGTATTATGTACATTATTTACATTATTCGTATTATTACCCTCATCTATGTCGCCATATTTATTACAACGTTTCGGCCGTTGTATGCTCCGGTCTTCTTCAGTATCTGTCTATATTTCTGAGATGAGATATTATGTACTTTATTTACATTATTCAGTCTATTGCCTTCATCTTTGTCGCCATTTTTATCACAACGTTTCGGCCGTTGTATGCTCTGTCCTTCTTCAGGTGGTTGGAGTGTCGAACTGAACGCTTTATTTCGCTCACTGGGGTAGCATATTCTAGCTCCACGTTCCATGTTTAATGTATTTGAATTATCAGTTATCTCCTGTTAATTCTCCTTTGCAAGTTCTCCACTGCCTTAACAGGGTATTGAACTCGCAGTCTTTGATTCCTGTCACTGGATCTAATTAACGCCTTTATCCACTGCGCCATTTGTCCTTGAGGACACATGGCACAGTGACAGGAGCCAAAGAGTGTAAGTTCAATACCCGGTTAAGGCAGTGAAGAACTTTCATAGGGAAATTAACAGGAGATAACTGATAACTGACATCCATTAAAACATGGCACGTGGTACTAGAACATTCTACCCCAGTGAGCGAAATGAAGGGTTCAGTTCGACATTCCAACCACCGGAAGAAGGCCGGAGCGTACAACGGCCGAAACGTTGTAATAAATATTGCGACAAAGATATGGATAATAATCCAAATAATGTAAATGTTTTTCTTGTATTCTTTCATACTCCATAAACTCCAGCAACTTTGTGGCACTTTTGCTTTGATTGGAAGTGAAATTATTAAAAAAAAAAACAAAAAAAAAAAAAACAATAATAAAGAGATGAAAGGATTAACCTTATTATATTCTTAGTAGGCTCCATGGTTTGCATTCACATATGTCATCACCAATCGCATAATTCCAGGTAGAGTTTGCGATATCTCATTTCAGAAACATCTCCACATATCGATGAGATATTCTCTTAGTATAAGTGGCGGGATTGTATCCACGGGCGGCTTGCTAAGACTGCCTCGTAGCTTATATCACATGTTATTCCCCAGCGGATACCCTTCTGAGTACTGACCAGGTTCAACGTTGATTAATTCCGGTGATCGAATGAGAGTCGGTGTTTTGACGTGATATCGCCGTAAGCTAGTACAATATCCCCCACACAAAGGCTCACAGTGAAATCGAAACATCTAGGGCACGGCCGTTGTTTCTTGCGCGGCAAAAGAAAAAAAGCCCTCGGGCTTGATGCTGTAAATTTCTAAATCCATTGCGCTGATACTTTCCCTCGCGGAAGTAGTAGGAAAAAAAACAGCGTCACTGGCAGGACGAAACATAAAACAATTAGATCGAATCCTACGCTTAGAGCCTTAATAAATAAATAAAATAATTGCTGACATTCCGTCACATTTACGCTCAGCTAAAAAATTAAGAGACTCTTTTTCTCTCTCTCTCTCTCTATATATATATATGAAGACATCCCTCGGTTAATGCGCATTCGACTTATGCGTTTTCGATTAATGCGTCTTCGATTAGTACGCTAAATTTTTTTATATACTAACATTAGATTAGTGGATGCATAATGCTCGATTAGTCCAGTAAAACATTCTTCATTTTAACCATAGTAATTTTAAATTTATTTTTTATAGTTACTGATGTACAAATTAGCCGCACTAATCGAGATACCTTTTTATATAAACCTGCGTGGATTTAGTAAATAAGAAACAGATAAGTTAATCTTGGAGTCTTCGTCATATATGTGTTGCGTCCCTTCATGACTTAGGCGATCATGGCTCTCCATTTCCTCCTGTTCCTTGTAGTTCTCAATAAGCGTTAACTTTTTGTTATTTCTCCCAGACCCTGTTCTGCCATCCGCTTACTTAAGCCCGTTAAGTAAATCACGCGTTACTTTCCTTTGTCCCCCTTTCTCTCTATCCGCCTTGTGAGCATCAGATTTTCCAAGCCATCCTTTCTCATTACGTGTCCCAGAAATTCCAGTTGCCACTTCCTGATGTTAAATATAAGTGTTCTTTTTGCTTGCATCCATTTCCAACATCTCAGCGTTGCTCACATATTCGGTCCATGTTATCCTCAGCATACTTCTGTAGAAATACACATTTGCTACCTTGAGTCTCTTCTTCATCTTTGAGGAGATTTCCAACATTCACTGTTGTAAAGGAGGACAGATATCTCGTAGGAGATCAGCACTGATTTTTGTTGTTGGTACCAACGATAACCTCCTGTCTTTTAATACACTGCTAAGCTTTTGGAATGCGTCTTTGGCCATCCCAATACGTCTTCTGATCTCAGTGCCACACTTACCATCCTCCGTCAGATCACTTCCCAGATATTTAAATTTCTGTACCTGTTTAATTTGAGTGTCCCCGATATGTAAATCGTATTTCGGGATCATCTTTTTGCTGATTTTCTTAGTTTATGCTTAGTTCCTTCTTGCTCGCCTTCGCTACCTTCTGCAGGATGTTTTGTCGTGTTCTTTATGGATCCGAAAAAACAAATGGCTTATAGTTGAGAACGAAATTAAACTTATAATAACCTGAGCTAGAAGTAGTTCCGCCCAACAATGCAAATTGAATTTTGTAAATAACAAACAATTTAAATGTCTCGGAGTAGCCATAATTTAAAACGAATTTAGTTTAGCAGAGAAGGTAACAGATCATAGAATAAGCTGTTCTAGAAGTAGTTTAGCCCAACAATGCAAACAGCCACAAAACCGAAATATTAAACTAAAATATCGAGATTTTTTTTTAAATAGCCTCGTCAGATCAAAACTTTTATATGAATTCAGTACTCTTAAGAAATATCTTAGCTGTGAGATGTATAGAACAGTTTTTCTTAGATCAATGTTTAAGAATGGCTTTGCGCGTATGAAATCTGTTGGTTTTAGCGAGAACAACACTTCTTCGTAGACCGACGTTACAGAATCGCAAAAATCTGTATCAGATAACAGAAACTAAATGAATTGAAGATTTTCAACAAAATCACCAACTACAATGGATATCACATGTAGTTCGATGAGAAAATAAGCAGATTAAACATGATAATGGCATTGAAATAAAATGTTTGGATGAAGCCGCCATCAATACTTGAAAGAGCGATAACAGTTACTGGACTTGAGAAAATGAATTTCCTGAAAATTTGTTTTAAGAGGAAGGTTTTTTATAAATTTCAATCGACAGTGGAATTGTCCGCTCTGATAATGAATACCTAATGTTCCCTTATAAGGAAATTGTTAATATTATCATTTTTACTTACATTCCGGCGTATTTTTTTAACTTCCAAATAATATGTAATTCAAGAAATTTTTCCAGTTAAACAGACTTTAAATTACACCAACTAACTTGTCTGGTTTTGTTTATTTGAAGCTTATTCAAAATTATCTTTCCTATGTACTATTCGTTACAACCGCTTTAGCGTAAATACCCTTGGGTATGAATCCATTTCTTACCCCCATCCGCCAATCCCAGATATGGGCGAAAAGCAAGACAGATTAGGTTCAATAGTTTATGATTGGCGACCATACTACCGAGGCATGTACCAGAAGACTGCTGGTGGAATACTTGTGTTAAGTCGATCATGAACGGGAAAAGAGACATGGACGCCGAAACCTGCAACTCGCATGTTCTTTATTGAATTTAAATACTTTAATCGAGTCTGTTTCAGGTAGAATTTAGAAAATCCAACAGCCCAGCTTTTAAATAACTTCACTTTATAGTATTAATTTATTTACCGCTAAATGTAAACAAATATTCGAAGTAAACTGTGAAGAAGTGTTATTTCTTCGTCCAGCAGGTCGTCGTTTATCTCGCATACCGAGAGTTGTCCTAACTTTAGTACTTAGACATTTAAATATGCTAGGGCTTAGATATACTAATTAAGCAAGCATTAAAATATCATTACTTGAACAGCTAGACTTTTTGACATCGTTGCAATCTTGGGCTCCCAACAAAAAATCTTCAATTATAGGAAATAATTAATAAACTCGCCATAAAATTTGCCATTAATTATATATATATATATATATACATATATATATATATATATATATATATATATATATATATATAAACGTTTTAGGAAACGGATATTAATTATAATTTCCTTTTTCACATCGAAATCATCATCAAATATAAGGTGGTCCAAAAGTCTTGAAAGTGAATTTGGCAAGGGTTTTAAAATCGTGGTTTTCTAAGCGGGAATGTTGTTCTGCAGGTAATAATTTTTCATGGGGGATCGACTTAATTTGATTGATATATATATATATATATATATATATATATATATATATATATATATATATATATATATATATATGTGTGTGGACTCTCGTTTTCGGCGTATGAGGGTCAAGCAGCCCAGTTCTTAGAACCAACAGTCAGACTACCGGCATATATAATTTGATTATAGTGGTGAAGGCTTGTGCAGAACCAACCACATTTTTTGAAAAAGCCGAATACAAAGAACTACATGATGGTCCGAAAGTTTTATCACCCCTATATGATATAATTTTCTATTTCAGACGGTCAATACTAAAATGATGGCGTTCATAAAGACCTTTTCAGTTTGTGAGAGCGTTAATAAAAGGGAATAAACTAAATCTAGTACATGTCCTTTGTATTACTGCATTAATTGTTCTTCTATTGTTCGCATTACGTTTGGGTAGGGGGTGACAAGACTTTCAGACCACCGTGTATTTTAAAAACCTTGGAAAAATTATGGGATTAGGACGCGGACAGGATGTTCATTTATCAGTACTTTTATGTAGGAGTAAATAAAATAATAACAAATAAAAAGCAAACATTTTTGTAATTTACGAAATATTCTGACTTCAAAAAAATATACCTCAAACAAACTATATTTCAATTAATGGTATGATTATTCCCAGGCTCTTAAAAGAAATATATTATAGAAGAACTCAATATTGAGAAAAAATATGCAATTTGTTGACAGAAATTTAGAATTACATTTAGTTACTCCTGTTCGAACTATAACGTATAATCTTTCAGTAAAGCAATGGATTGAATTTGATAACAAAAGTATTCAGCTATTATATAAAAAAATATTTTGCGTCATATCCTGCAATTAATTATTTACAACTTATAACGAACTTAAAGGTAGATCACGTTGGTTCATTAAATAGCTGAAAGCTGTAAATACATTAATCACAGATATGACATAAATTATTATTTAATAGCTATATATACATATATATTATATGTGTGTATATATAGCACACTTAGAGAAAGATCAGGTTTGCTTATTAAATGATAGTAATTTTTAAATAAAGTAATGACGGCATATGACGTAAAATATATTTTATCAATAGTTGAATATTTTTGTTATTTAATATACTCTCTTAGCCAATATACGGAAAATTGGAGCCACTTTATATATATATATATATATATATATATATATATATATATATATATATGTATGGTATGATGGGTAAATTGACTTCTAAATTATTTTATTGCCATTGACGACAGATAGTGAACATTATATTTTTTTTCTTTCTCATCAAAAATATATATCATGGAAATCACAACGAAATGAAATACTATTAAAACAATTAAAATGATAACTTTCTTTCTCCATTATTCGTTGTATCCGTTCCAACTTTTGTAGGGTGGAAAACTTTCTCCTGGAACGGTCACCAGATATCTTTGCCCTATGGGAAATGGACCTGAATTCTTCCATTGCTACCAATAACGTCTTGGTTTCAGGCTATCTTCCCCTTTGCCGAAAATATTCCAGCATTCACATGCATGAAGTTTAAATCCAATGGCCAGAAATTGCCTCCCGAGGCTGCTGACTACTTTTATACGTGCTATATAGAAAAAGCACTTTCTCTTCACCCATCCCGTCCTGGGTATAACGATAAACTACATCCACATCCAGGGTAAGACGATAAACTACGTCCAACAGCAAGGCCTCTGATAAGGAGGCTTTGAGGAGCGTGGAGCCTCCCCTTGACCCGGGGTGGTAGCACCTGATAAGGCCCCAGCTATGGGCAAATAGTTGACCCCGAAACTAAGGTAAAAAGCATTATAAAAGTGTAAAACTAGATTTTAATACGAGAAATACTTTGTAAAAAATATTACCAGAAATAAATTTTTGAAGAACAAAAACTATTACCAGCAATACATTTCTTGACATTATATTACGAGATATAAATTTTTGAGGAAAAAAATATTACCAGAAATAGATTTTTGACAAAACAAAATTATTACCAGGAAAAAAAAGCTGTCGGCATTAAATGACCCATTGAGATTGATATGCCGTAAAACAAACCAAACCAAACCAAATCTTCATCCATCTGCGAACATCTTTATCTTCGGTGACTTTAATGTTTAGCATGAAACATGGCTGAAACTTTCTAAAGCTACTTACCGGCATGCAGACATTAAAGTTTTCCATTGGCAAATTCTTAACTCAAATGGTAGACTAGTCTTTTCCCTAGCCAAATTGAGCAACACGTTCCTCTACTTGATTTAATTCTTACCTTCTCTCTTCGACGTACTGTCCACTTGGTAAATCGGACCAATTTGTGGTAGATATTGATCTTTTGTTCCAAGTATCCATTAAATACGAACGCCTATCCTTCCATCAAACCTCTTTCATTTACGAGTATGCTGATTTCGGCTCGTTCCGGGATTTTCTTCATGACGCCCCTTAGATTGACATATTCCAACTGAAAATTGCGCCACTGAGTTTTCGTCTTGGTTCAAAGCCGATATAGATGCTTTTACCCATTCTCGGAAATAACAGGTGACTCTCGATAGCTGACACCTCAGCCGCCATAGCACACCCTATTTGCCGCTATCCCAACTTGACAGCTCTCGTCATAACAAATGCCTATTAGCTATTGCTCGTAATAAATTTAAGCGAGTCTTCGAAGTACATAAGTCTCTGTTTGCCGAGAGAATGGAGACACCGCATAGCCTCTATGACTCTCGTGATTACTGAAGGATCTGTAATAAGTTACTAAATAAGTGTAAGGTCTGTATTAACCTGTTTAATCAATTTGAGATGTTATCATACTCTGCTGATAAAGCTGAATGCTTTGCTCGTAATTTCTCCTCAAACCGTGGCCGGACATTTAGCCGAATGAACATTTGGTCGGGAGACTTTTAGCAGAACGAACATTTGGGGCATTTCACCCAAAACGTTTACGTAAAAATAGTAACAAGCAATACTTTAAATATTTTAATTAGTAGCATTATAAAGTAGAATAGGACTAATTATTGTACATGTGTGTACTATGAATATACTGGTGTAGGTAATTGTTCACAGGAAATACTCTATTTCTCAGCGATTGACGTAAGATTGTGTAAGGTTTTGGTTAAAAAATTCATTGCATAAAAAATCAAAAAATAATAAAATAACATTTGATGTGTGTTTTTGTTCTCAAGTATTTAAAGACTGTGTGAAATTGATTTCATTAAATCTAGTTTTTGATACTCGTCATATTTCTTAATGATAGACATGAGCCTTGGGTTTAATATCTGATACGTCTTAAGTACGCCTCTACATTTTCGGCTAAGTGTTCATTCGTTTAAATGTCCGTCGGTCAAATACCCCTCGGCCAAATGTTCATCGATCAAATAGCCGAGTATTCCACAAACTCTACTCTTGACTCGTCTGTAGTATCCCTGCCTAACTTTTCACTTAGAAATGAATCTTTGTTGACTGGTATAACGTATTTCATGTTTTCTGCTATAATCTCTAACCTTGAACACAGCAAAGGATTTGGACCCGATGGTATCGGTTAAATTGTCATTAATAGTCATGGCTCCAGCCTTCGTATCTGCTGAAATTCATCGTCTGTTGTTCCAGTTTGTAAGAACTCTGGTGAACCGTCAAACCCATCCAACTATCGGCTTCTTGAGGCCCTAATCAATGTTGAATTGGTTCTTCATCTCTCAACGCAGGGATATTTTCCAGACAAGGAATACAGCTTTTGTTTCTCCGGGTCAGCTGCTGGTGTACTGATGATAATTGAGGATTGAGTCTGTTATGCTCTAGATTAAAAAAAGCGGTTAAGTCCTAGCTGTAGCATTGCACATCTCAAAAGCCTTTGACAGGGTTTAGTATTCAGGTATTCTCCACGATCTGAAAAGCCACGGTTATCTCTAGACACATTTTTGAGCTGATCCAGTCTTACTTGTCAAATAGTAAAATTAAAGTTATCCTGAACTGCCACTTGTCTAGATCCTTTCAGATTAACGCGGCTGTGCCCTGGGGCTCCATCCTTAGTTCTACACTGTTGTAATTTTCATTAACGACTTTTCCGATGACATGAGCTCTCAACTTGGCATCTCTATTTACTCTAGTCTCAATAGTAAGGCTGAACAGCCAGGCAAGGTCAAAATGGCAGCCGCTGTACAAAACGACCTCAAGACAGTCGTTAAATGGAACAAAAGATGGCTTGTCAATTTTAACGTCTCCAGAACTAAACTTCACTTCATGAATCATCTGAGAGACACCTTTCTGCCTTCCGTCAGCATGGCTGATGCTACCCTCCAGGCAAATGATTCATTGCGTCTTCTTGTGCTAACGTTCCCAGCTGACATAAAGTGGAAAGACTTTTCAATCCATTGCTAGGTCAGTTAATAAGAAAACAGAATTACTGTGTCCTTTGGAACATTTTTTTTCTCCAGGATTTATCTTGCATATCTCTACGTCTACAGTTCGTCCATGATTCGAATATTGCTGCCATATTTACCCTGAGCCCCTTGCTAATAACCAAAGTAGCAGCAGCATTATTATTGGTCCTTTTCTGGAGGCTCGGCTTCAGTAACTTCCCACCACCTTAAGGTTGCCTCTTTGTGCTTTTTTATAAATAATTTAATGCAAATTGTTCGAGTTAGCCCTTCACAATGGTACATAGACTCTATGGATTTGAGCGTAATATTATACTGGCAAAGAGATATCATCAATTCACAGTTGAGATAGCTAGATATAGCCGTGATTTCTATGCTAAATGTTTATTTATTTATTTATTTTTTATCTGGAACATCTCGCATCTGACTTCATGATTTCCAGCTAAGTTTATTCTGCAAGAATTTAAATGCAATACCAATTGCTATCTACTCTCACCATTACTAATGTTTCTGTTCCTTATTCATCTAAACCCTCTAACTTTTTGCTTGTTAGTGGCTGTACAGCCTTTCTTGGAGTGATATCGATTTTAAACATATATGTGTGGTTGTGTGTGTGTTAGGAAATGGATTAAATCCGACGTATATTTTATTTATATGTTTAAACCTTATGTTTAATGGATACTCATATTTATGTACATGCTCATGTTTTTATAATTAAACAGTATATAGATTTATTTGCGTCCACCGTCCTGAATATTTTTTTGCAAAAAGTTTTCTCGAATATTCAGGCAGGTAGATGCAAATAAGTAAATATTTTGTTTAATAATAAAAACAGAGCATCTGCTCAAATTTGAGTAACCATTAAACATTACGTTTAAATGAATGTATTATATATATATATATATATATATATATATATATATATATATATATATATATGAATGTTGAAATCAACAGCAGAGGCGACAGGCTGTTTCATGCTAGACGAAATCAGGCAGCATGACGATTGCGAACAGTATGAAACAGCTTGTCTTTTCTGTTTCTGTTAGTGAGCAATTTCCCCCATAAATATAGCACGCCTAAAAACTATATATATATATATATATATATATATGTGTGTGTGTGTGTGTGTGTGTGTGTGTGTGTGTGTGTGTGTGTGTGTGAAAATATATAGAAAATAGAAAACAACTGGTTCGGTAAATAATCCAAGGTTCCTTAGTATTTTTGTTATTATATTTAAAAAATAGTGCTCGATACAAAAGTAGAGCATAAATATAATTATTTATTTAAAAAAAAGGGATTTGTGCATGTAAAAATAAAAATATATGTTTTTATATGCACAAATCTCTTTCATAAAGAAATAAAATAAAATAAAAATATCAATAAATCTCCATAGACACGTAAACCACACTAGGCGAAAACATCTTCCGTTTCAAATTTAGACACCCCCACGTTACCCTGACTTGGCATCTATGAAAATAACTCTATACTGATACTTATTATTAACACCCTACACACCCCTAACTATTTTAAACAATTCGCCCTGGCTGTTACCATGGAAATTTTTATTTCAATTATGAATATACTATTAAAACATGTAAATTTCAGAAATTAGTTATTCCAAAAAAATTTCGCTTGAAGATGGAATAGAGCTTACTTTAATACAATTTAATTCAAATAATTATATTGAAGTTTTCGGCTCTTGTGTTGAAACATGAGACCTCTTATGTCGCGAGTTGGAATCATATTTTTAAATAAATAATTATATATATATATATATATATGTATATATATATATATATAGCAAATGCATTTTTGAATCCTACCATATTTCTTTTTGCGATAGACATTATATTATGGGTGTACACATTTTCAAGTTGTTAAGGCTACTTGTCTAAAGATAGAAAGTTTTAATGAAAAGAAATATAGCTCTCAGGCGAAATCAAAACTCTGTTCTGTTTTACTTTGGAAACCACCTTCACATCTTTATTTGAAGCTGGTTTCACTTATCATCTTGTCATCACTTAGCTAGGAGAGACCGGCAAAAAGATAGCATTGGAAATACCGGCTGCACGTTCAATTATCAAATGATGTAGTGTCTGTCGACATCGACCGAATTATAATACTGTAGATTCTTAAACTTGGGTGTTATAGGAATGTGGACGAAGAAATCAAAGGACTAAACTATGATATCTCTATAGAGAAATAAATGAAAAGTTGAGAATTTGGCAATGCCTAAAAAAATTGGCACACTGTAATCTTTTCAGATAAATTCTTATTCAACTATGAGAATATAGCCGGAGAATTCTTAAAGAATTCCATTCGATTTTCCTGCAACATTGTTGAAGAGGTCGAATGTTCAGTCATGTTATGCAGAGCAATTGGGAGCATTCAGCGTTCAAGGCTTCTGATGTGAATAACGAACATCAATGTAGAAATATTCGTATTTACTCAGGGGGAGTAACTTTTTGCAATTTTCTCTACTGGTTATTAAGGAAAAAATATTACCGTATTCATGGGAGGATAAAGATCCCAGCCGTGCAAAAGTAAGCATTGGGAATGACAGGTTTGAAAAAGATAGTAAGCTACTCTCATGGTCGCAGCAGTCACTTGGCTGGAATCCCGAGCAATATGGAAAAATAAAATAATGCAATATGCAGTAGCGTTTACTGTGCTTTCTCTTTGTATGTACCACAAGGGAAATGACATCGAATATAATTGATGCCTGCATGAGTGAAATCATTCAAATTTGTTGTAGTCTTGGATGTGCGGGTGGTGTAATAATTTTGTCAATTTTATTTAGTTTCTTTTTCTTTGTTTTATATTTTTATCATTTTTTAGTAAGTATCTCATATTGTGATAACAAAAGATCTCGAGGAATGCTCGAAAAACTCGACTCAAATTTACTGTAGATGACCTAGTCATCACAGCACTTACTATAAACATTCATATATATATATATATATATATATATATATATATATATATATATATATATATATAGCAGTAGAGGCCGGCGTAGCCTGGGATGTAACAATAAGGGATAGATCAAGTATCGACCATCATAAAGACTGAAAAATAAAATTGACAAAGGTTATTGTTTAAGGTTGACGGACACGCATATCTTAATTAGTTTTTTTTTTTTTTTTTTTTTTTTTTAAGAATTGGTCAAACCCAAACTCACACAAAAACATTGTTTTTTCAATTGTTATGATTCTATCGATTGAATAGAATTTTATTATAAACAATGTAAATGGAATTTTTAAAGCATTCTGAATGTAAAAATAAAGAAAAATAGACAATAAGAACAATTACCTGCCAAAAAAAATGAAGTTTTGTTTAAATCGGTTGAAAAATGTAGGAAATCCGATCCCATATATAAACTAACACACACAAACAACCTGGGTTTTATAATAAGTATAACTCGATATGAATTTCCCCCCTTTCATTCCCGCGATGCATCTTAATTGTGTTGTCAAATTGATTCCGTGTGTGTTTTTCCAATTTTTGGCACTTTCAGAACCACCACAAGGTAATTTTACGTAGTCCTGTGAAGTTTTGCTGAAATCGGTTGAAAAATGTAGGAAATCCGATCCAATATATAAACGTACAGACACACACACACACACACACACACACACAGAACAACCTGGGTTTTATAAAAGAAATATATATATATATATATATATATATATATATATATATATATATATATATATATATATATACATTTAAAAGTTGGCGATTTTTACAGGAAAAGGGGAGAGATTTCCCAGACGAGAAAGCATGAAAGGCGTGAAACCACTACCACGCATTGAAAGGTTGGGGTTACAGAGAACTGGATCGATAGAACCAAATAAAAGTGATAGAGGAAAGGATGAAGAGAAGGATAAAGGGGATAGATAAAAATTAAAGGCATTTGGAAATGTAGATTGTCGTTACATTTAAATAGTTGGATATATAGCTATCAGGGAAACAGGAAAATATATATATATTTCCACAG